>BPLR01006676.1:0-54430 GCA_021605095.1 Caerostris extrusa
AGTTCTATTTGAGACAATAATATTATATATTATAATATATTTATTTCATGTTTAAATGGACGCCAAATACAACATAGAAAGTATTAGTAATTTTAGAGAACGAAGTCAAATTAAACAAAACATTGTGTATTATAAATATAAAATAATTATTTTGTAAGCCCAATATATTCAATTGTAAATTGTAAACAAAGAAATACAGGGCTCGAGCAGCCTGGTAAATAGCACTTTGGGCTACGTGTATTCTTGCAATGGCATGATAAATCCGTAAGGCTGCAAATCTCAAATCAATTCAGTGAGAGGGAAATGTAGGACGGAGCGTACAATCCTCCAGACTACCACAACTAAGAATGGAATCTTGAAAAATCATACCATTTGTTTTAATTTGTTGCTTAACATTTGAATGTAGTGTAACATACTCATTGATTTATCCTTGGTAACGTTCTATTAACTGCATTCATGTCGTTCTAATAAAAGAATGATTTTAGGTCAAAGTATGAACTAGGTTTATGTAGATAAAAAAAATCTAAAAATATGCTCGAGGAATAGGGAGAGCTTTCTTATGTATTGCTAATAAGAATATTCGTCACGAAAATAGTGAAACATCGTGAATACAGTGTTGCGGAGTCCCCTGGTACATCCTGAGTAACGTTGAATTCACCAATTTATCTTCTGTTCTAATTATAAATAAATGATTTATATGTCGGAATACCTAAACAACAGTCCTCAGAATACAGTTTAAGAGTTTATCATGCATTGAATATTCGCAAGAACATGAATTAAACAGGCGATCTAAAGCATTTCAAATCAGAAATCTAATATCCCATAAGGGATTGTAATAATCCTTTCAGTGATAATAACTTGTACTGAAACAATAAGTCCGCTAAGAATGTTTTTGGTCTCAAATACCATTGCGGTATTACATTCTCCTATAAATACCTCCTCTGAATATCTCGAGTCAATAAACATCTGTAGACATCCGCCGAAGAACATAGTCCCCCTTCTCAAATATTTGCTGTTTGGAAATTTCCCATCATTATTACATCAGGGTTCTGATATCAATTCCGGTGAAACTATTTTGAATCTAACGACATTTCTCCTCCGTAATGGTGAATGCTAAAGGTTAATTGAGCTCTTTATTCTTGTTCAATCGGTTTAGTTCATGCCGTTAGACTTTTATTCAACAAAAAGCTTTTCTGTATACTTATTATTTTATTTATTTCGTATCCTTTTCTGTATTCTTAAACAATAAAATACATACGTAATATTTCTGCATTTTCAACAATAAAATACATATGTATACTGTTTCTATATTTTCTCAACAAAAAATAATATGCATTCTTTTTTTCTGTAATTTGCAACAACAAAATACATAATTCTATTTCTGTATTTCTTCAACAATAAAATACATATGTATTCTATTTTTCAACAATTAAATGCATATGTATTCTATTTCTGAATTTTTCAATAATTAAATGCATATGTATTCTATTTCTGAATTTTTTCAACAATAAAATACATAATTCGATTTCTGTATTTCTTCAACGATAAAATACATATGTATTCTTTTTTCTGTATTTTTCAACAATGAAATACATATATATTCTTTTTTTCCTTATTCTTCAACAATAAAATACATATGCATTTTATTTCCGTATTTTTTCAATAATAAAATAAATACGTATTCCATTTAAAACAGGTTTTTTGGCTTTTCTTAAAAAACATGTTCTGATAATAGCGGAACATTTTTTATATAAATTGTTTTATAGATGAATCAGATACAGAGGGTCCAGTCAACGACGCTGATCATGTCGTGACTGATTTTAATGTTACGTCATTCAAATTCGTTTTAGAAACTATTTTTTTTAAAATTTTGATTAAATTTAACATTTTGATTATATTTATTATCCCCGATTTAATTTTTGATATAAATGATTCAATTTCACTTTTTTTTGGGGTTTTGTGGATGGGCTTCATGTTCCATACTTATACATACCCTAAACAACCCACGATGGTTAATATAAGGTGGGAAATGCCTTCTGGAAGTACTTACATGGGTAATTGCCCCCATTTGCGTAACATATAGACAAAAATCTGGATAACTCCTATCATTACTTATCAATGAGAGGTGCTTCAATCTTGTTTTCCGTTCGCCATCGAGTCGCCTCATTTCTAATGGCAGTGACTACAACTCCCGGAAAGTTCGAACCTTATGCTCTGTGGAATGAATATTTTTCATCATGCAGCCTAACTATTCTCTGTGATGCCATCCATGCAAAAATGCTTCACTCGTATTTTCACGATCACCATCGAGTCTCCCTCATTTCTAAAGGTAGTGATTGCAACAGGAGCTACGCGGAAAAGTTCGAACCTTATGCTCTGTGGTGAATATTTTTTTATGAAGCTGTATAAATATCGATACGAGATGCTTCACTCGTATTTCCACGATCCCAATCGAGTCGCATCATTTCTAAAGGCAGTGACTGCAACGGAGGCTTCCCGGTAAAATTCGAACTTTATCCTCTTATCAGAGAACCACGATTCAGATTTATTTTTATATAACATTAGTTTTATTTAAAATAATTTATTTATAGAAAATTAATTTTTATTAAAGACATTTTTCTTCATTAATTCAACATTTAAGTTTAATTTATCGCTTTTCAATATTAATATGTTTGTTCTATACATTTTTATTTTAATGAAATTGTATAATGTGCTGAATATTTTTATAGTGGGACTAAAGAAAGTCGGATCTCACGTGATAGTATAAATAATAAAATTGTAAATCTATCCTAATGTGTAATTATTTTCTAATTTTATACTGCAAAAATCACAAATTATTAAAAATTTTAAATAGAATTACACTCTTATAAGCGTAAAATATTATATGTTTAATGATATTTTTATTTCACATTGCCATATATCAAGCATATAGCTTTAAAAATGAATTAAAATTAATTAGTTTTGATCGCAATAACTTACTGAAACCTAAATACTGCTTTTAATATTTATTGAGGAATAAATACAAAATTTCATTCATTAACATTAATTTAGAAATATTCCTTAAGAAATTGCCTTTTAAAAAATCCATTAAGTAATAACTATAAACCATTTTATTTTAATAAATATATATGCATGTAAAATAAAATAAAAAATAGTTTGCAATATCCAAACAACGCATTTCTAATTAAGTATCAAATTTGCATATTCTAAGTAGTAAAATATTATCATGAATAAAGCGCAGTAAAATATTTTGCGAATAAAAAAAATCATGAAAAATTTTATTATTGCACAAAGTTATTGTATTTTATTACAGTTTATAGTAATAAAGACGCAATGAAATATCAAGCTAATGGGAAATTGCTATTAGCTTTTATCGGTACTTTAAAAGCAATAAATGACTTCAGCAATGATATTAATTGAAATGAAAACACAATAATTCATTTCAACGGAAAATTTATTTTCCCAAAAGGCATTTCAGTTTTCATAGAATTGCATAAACATTAATTTTCCATATTTATTTCTTCAAACTAATTGATTATTTCGTCGACTAAAAACGATAATCATTTTATTTTACTGTTTTATCTTTTTCTATTTGAAAGACTAATTTAAGATATAAATTAATTACAAAATAACGTTTATTGTACTAAAAATAAAAATTTTTTAAAGAAAATAATTATATATTGGAAGGCATTTCAATTTTCATAAATTTAATAAAAGAGTTATTTTATTTTTATTTCTTCAAAAACAATCGTTAACGAATAGGATGAATAATAAAAAAGATAATTTTTCCGTTCATAAAAAGCAGCTTTCTATAAAATAATTTAAATATAAAAAGGAATAACAGATTTCTTTTAGTAGATTTCAAACGTACTTACCATAAATAAATAAATAAACAATACAATTAGAGACATACAATATGTAACACATTTAAAGACATATAGATAATGGGATTCTTGGAAGGATTCCACTTCTAGGTTCAAATCCTGGTGGTGATACTGGCTATGCGCAGAGAGCACTAAATATACGTCATCTCCGTGTGAGAGTCTGTAGATCAACTAAGTGTGCACTGCGATGAGCTAAATATATATTTCCTCTTGGGATGTGAGACTATAAACTAAACCTTTCTCAGCGGAAGCGCAGATTGCGCTATACTTCCTCTCGGCTGAAGGTCTCTGAGGCCGACTGAACATTTCTCCTGAACGCCACAGGGGTGCGATCTTGCCAGTGTGCAGGAGGAAGCCACGGTTGCAATAATATTTTATTGTACTCTAGTTTCATTTCAAAATATTTATTCAGCACTATAAAAAAAGTTATTTTTATCATAGAAACGAATCTAAATTAAATAATATTAAAATTATTTTAATTTCGATCACTAATGGTTTTAAAAACTTAAAAGGATTTTATAATCTACCATTTTTGAAATATGAAATGACAATAAATTAAAAAATTGTAAAAGGGAAGATTTGAAAACAAAACATGTTCAAATATATACAAAAGTTTGCTGTATCTGATTTTTAACATTATCTATCCCAAAAATTCTGGATACTTTTTTTAATAATCGAAATCGAAATGCCGATGAAAATTCTGCTCTAAAAATTGCCAATCTTTTTTTCAGTAGATCTATTTCTCATCATTTGATTCCGCTTTTGAAATTCTGTTTCGTACATTTTTTTGGGATATCTGAGTTTTTATTTCGTATTGCAAACAGCGAGAACATAAAACATTTAAAAGTAATCTCGAAAATTGTCTCCGCTGCACATTCAATCATTTCGGCTACTCGACATTCCTTTGGCTCGCCTACTATTTATTGTAGCAAATCTAGATAGAGAATATTTTAGCCTTATTGAAAATTCAATCTTTGCACCATTTCCTCCGTTTCTTAAAATAAAAATAAACTATTCTTTGCTTAGCTTTAAATTCTTATAAAATAATTCCATGCTTTCGGATGTCGTCTCCAAATTCAATCTAAGGACAATCTTTAATTTTTAAAAAAAAAAAACAGTTTTTAATTTGTAATGTGAGTGAAAACTTAGCCAAAAACATATATTTATTTAATCATCCATATAGTCGACATTTTTCAATGACATCTGGGTTTTTATACCTTTTTTGTATATTATCGTGTGCCCTCAGGCAGGGCGATTTAAAAGTCTTGAATACCTTTTGTATAACACTAATTCAAGTTTTGTTTTGAAAAAAAACTTTAATTAAGAAGAGACTAACACTAGAGACTTACGCTATTAGCATATTTAAAGACAGATAATTATAGATTCGTGGAAGTATTCCACTTCTAAACCGAAAAGTTTGATACTCGGTTATGCGCAGGATGCGCGAAATATACTTCTTCTCCTGGTGAGAGTCTGCAGACCAAATAGTGCTCCAGGAGGTTCTAAAATATAGTTCCTCTCGTATGAAAGACTGTAAACTAAATGTTTCTCAGCGGAGATCATGTTGTGCTGTACTTTCTATTAGGTGATAGTCTCGAAAGCCGATTTACTGCAGTCCAACTAATGCTCTGGGTATGTTAAATATATTTCCTCTGGGGATGTGAGACTATAAACTAAACGTTTCTCAGAGGGAGCGCAGGAGTTTGGCATTTTATCATTATCTATATCGACATGGCATTTTATCATTATCATTTTAACCTGCTCAAAGCCTGAGTCTTGCAAAATGATTCTGTGAACTTTTAAAAAGATGGGCGTCCGTTGGAGCAAGGTCGGGAGAATAGGAAAGGTGAAGTAACATTTTCCAATCTAGTTTTTCTTTGCAGTCTGTGGTTTAGTATTCTCATACCGAAGTATTTCCTTTTACATTACTTGATCACGCCTTTTAATAAAGGTCGATTTTATTTCAAAAATTCTCTTAACAAAATGCCGCTAGCAAACTTGAGCGGTTAATGTTGTATTACACATAATAGCTGAAGATGAAAAACTTTTTTTTTTCGTATCTCCTCCTACACACTCAAAGATAATTTTTAAGAAGGTATTTGCAGTCCTTGCTTTCAGAAAGGGGACATTTGATATCGATTGGAACATCATATGCAAAGTGTTCCGCATTGATAAGAAGACTAGTGGGTGGAAGTTTTCTGTGGTTTCATTTTTATGCAACACACAAACCAGGGGATATAAGATATCACACCCTCTTCTTGTCGATGGACTGTTAGTGGAATCAGTACAATGAAACGCTAATTCTTCGATATAAAAGAAAAAATATCCTTCTAATCACAGTGATTGCCAGTCTTGGGGCTCAGTAGTAACATGCGAAACTATTTTTAAGGGAAATATTGCATAACTCAAATATAAAAAAATTTTGAAATAAAACTACATTTTTTTTTACAAATATTACCTAACCACTTCAAGCGATGTCGGTAAATTATGATAAAGAGATTTAAAAGGTGTAGAAGAAAAAACTTTTTATAATCATTAAGTATGACACTCCAAAAATAAAAAGCTAAAGTAGTACTTTTTCTATGTGTGAAAATTTCTCAAAAACTCAGACGAAAGAAAAAAAAAAAAACAAAAGGAATTTTTTTCTTTTTAAATAACGGAATATTTTCATCTTAGTGAAAAAGATAAAGGTCCTCTTCTTAATTATATAATTGAAGTTACCCTAAAAAATATGTTACGTAAAAAGACTCATTAATGAAATGTTATTTTAATATAACGATATTTTCGAATAAATGATGATTAAAAAATATAAATATTTAGAAAAAAAAATAGAAAACTGAAAATTGGACTAAAAAAAAAAAAAAAAAAAAAAATTCTTTTCAATGATTATTATGTACTTTTTATGTTTAGTTAATTAAAAATAACTGCTTTTGAAAAATACATCGTAAAGTTTAAAAAGCTGCCACTTAAAATAATTGATTAAATTTGTAACCACAAAAATAGAGGAAAAATATTTATATCCAAGATATAAAGAAAATTTGATGTTG
The DNA here is from genome assembly GCA_021605095.1 of Caerostris extrusa. Taxonomy (NCBI): domain Eukaryota; kingdom Metazoa; phylum Arthropoda; class Arachnida; order Araneae; family Araneidae; genus Caerostris; species Caerostris extrusa. The sequence continues at coordinate 6,932 of BPLR01006676.1, forward strand.
TTTCTTTTCCTACTTGGGTGACATCAACATCCAAATGAAATTCATGAATCCAGGTGTTTCATGGAAGGGGAGGGGGCAGCTTCTGTTGTGATCGTTTGGTTCGTCGCTCTAAGGTCACTTTGTGCGCACTTTAGGCTAATTAGACCGGGACCTATAGTTTAACGTGCATTCGGAACCACTCACAAACATCAATACCACTGTTGTGATGGAGCACTCGTAGGTAGAAATCTGATTTAGTTCTGTACCGCTGAAGAAGGAGGGCAATGTTTCCAGGAGGACTTTTAGGGGAAATACCCCACATTTTCGTATCGTATGGGAGAAAACTCCCAACAGGCAGCCCGACTAACGAGGCAAGTTGCTCAACATCCCAAACGCCATCCAACGAGTCTCCTTGTTTTTGGATCAATGTCTACAACAAAGCCGCCAGCGGACTGAACTTCCTAATGCTCACCAACTGAGCCAAGAGTCGGGGCACAGAAAACTTTAGAGCTAATATTCATTAAAATTGTTTAAGAAAGCTTGATATTTTTATTAGACCATTGACATTATTTTTTTTACTTTGCTGTTTATTAAAAGGACTGGTTATTTCATATAAATTGAATATTTTAAATATTTAACATAAAACTTTACAAAGATATAACTTTCATATATATATATATATATATATATATATATATATATACCCATATATATTATATATATATATATACACTGATGTCCAAAAGTTAAGCATAATTGATAATTATGTGAATAAAGAAGGAATTGTAGAATCAGAATGGCGGGAAACGTGATATGCGAATGTAAAATGGTTATAAAATAAGAAAGCAAATCAAAAGAACGATAATAATTAATTTTATTATCCAAAGTAGCAATTTTAAAAGAAAACTGAGCATAGCTAGGGTTCACACTTTAAAGAAAAATGAAAGAAAAAGATTAAATAAAATACTGATGCTCGCTGCACAACGATTTACCATACGTGCTATAAGATGATGAATGAGTTGTGGGCTCAAACGGTTCCAAGCTTCTTGGAGAGCTCTCTTCAGTTTTGTAACGGAGCTTGGCGGGTGCGAAAGGGCTGCAATTTGTCTCCCGAACATATCCCATACATGCTCGATAGGATTTAAATCAGGTGAGTTCGCAGGCCCCGACATGCGCTGGATGTTTTCCGTTTCAAGGAAGTCATCAACCAGCAGCGATCGGTGACATGACGCATTATCATCCATGAATATGAAGTCAGGACACCGCGAAACAAGCGAACATAAGGCTCAAGAACTTCGTCTCTGTATCTTTGACCAGTCACAGACCCCGTGTCAAAGAAATGGAGGTCTGTGCGGCCGTCCATCATGATACCTGTCCATACCATTACTCCCCTTGATGAAAAATGATGTCTTTCCGTTATGTTTCTTGGTTCAAACGTGTTCCACGTTCTCTCCATATCGTTACCCGACGAGAATCACTACTCAGACTGAACCGGGACTCGTCACTGAACATCACATTGGCCCACTCTCCCACACTCCAATGTTGATGTGTCAAACTCCAGTTCAAACGAGAGCGTTTATGCGCAGACGTGGGGGAATGCAAACTGCCGGTCTTCTGGCATACAGGCCAGCATGATTGAGTCTCCTGTAAACAGTTTGTCTCGAAATTCGTATTCCTGTGGCGACTGTGAGCGCCGAACCCAGTGCTCTGGCAGTACTGCCCCTCTGACATCGCGCACTTATTACCAGATATCGGTCTTGGCTGGGGTTGTGACTCTTGGTCGACCTGATACTGGTTGTCGGGTAACAACTATCGTTCTTTGAAACCTCTTCCACAGTCTTGAGATCATATACTGGCCCACATACAAAATTCGAGACACTTCGGTTTGTGATCGTCCGGATTCAATATTCCAATGATTCTTCCTTTCGCAAACATGTCCAAATGGCGTCTTTGTGCCATCATTCACCTTGTTTGATGGTTAACAACGTTCCTTCGCACAGCAGTTGCACGAAACTTGTCTGAACTGCCTATGCTACGTGAATCGGTTTCTCTGCGTTCCGAAATGCGCAGGTGTTTTGCGCAGGACGTAGTCGACTGAAAAGTTTTGCACATAAACCCAATGTTTCTTCTTCACCCAATTAATATTTGAAATAATTTTACGAATATTTACTCCATGTTTTTCGCATTTTACGATTTATACTTAAATTTTGGACACCAGTGTATATATATATATATATATATATATATACACTGAAGTGACAAAAATCATGGGATAACAATATGCAAATTTTCAGATGGCAGTAGCATCGCGTAGAACAGGTATAAATGCGCAGTGCTTTCAGAGCTTTCATTTCTGTTCAAGTTATTCATGTGAAGAGGTTTTGACGTGATGATGACCGCACGACGGGAATTAACAGATTTTGAACGCGGAATGTTAGTTGGAGCTAGACGCATGGGTCATGCCATTTCGGAAATCGTTAGGGAATTCAACATTCCCAGATCCACTGTGTAAAGAGTGTGCCGAGAGTATGAAATTTCAGGCATAACATCCCACCATGGACTGCGCAGTGGTCGACCGCCTGCACTTAACGACCGAGACCGGCGACGTCTGCAAAGAGTCGTAAATTCTAACAGACAAGCAACACTGCGTAAATAACCGCAGAAATCAATGTGGGACGTACAAGAGACTTGTCTGTTAGAACTGTGCGGAGAAATTTGGCTTTCTTGAGCTATTCCAGCAGAAGACCGACTCGAGTGCCTTTACTGACAGAACGACATCGCTTGCAGCGCCTCTCGTGGGCACGTGAGCATATCGGTTGGTCCCTAGATGAATGGAAAACCGTGGCCTGGTCCGATGAGTCACGATTTCAGTTGGTAAGAGCTGATGGTAGAGGTTCGAGTGTGTCGCAGACCCCAAAAGCCATGGACCCAAACTGTCAGCAAGGCACTGTTCAAGCTGGTGGTAGCTCCGTAATGGTGTGGGCTGTTTTTATATGGCATGGACTTGGTCCTCTGGTACGACTGGACCGAACATTGACTGGAAATGCTTATGTTCAGCTACTTGGAGATCACTTGCAGTCATTCATGGACTTCATGTACCCAAACAACGATGGGATTTTTATGGATGACAATGCGCCATGTCACCGGGGCACAACTGTTCGCGATTGGTTTGAAGAACATTCTGGACAATTCCAACGAATGATCTGGCCACCTAGATCGCCCGACATGAATCCCATCGAGCATTTATGGGACATCATCGAGAGGTCTGTTCGTGCCCAAAATCCTGCACCATCAACGCTTTCACAGTTATGGACGTCTATCGAGACAGCATGGCTCAATATTCCTGCAGAAGACTTCCATCGACTTGTTGAGTCCATGCCACGCCGAGTTGCTGCACTTCGCCGGGCGAAAGGAGGGCCGACACGATATTAAGAGGTATCCCATGACTTTTGTCACTTCAGTGTATATATACAGAGAGAGAAGTAGATAGATAAACAGGAAAGAGACTTCTGGCTGCATTCCTAAAATTTACAATATTTAACAATTCTGAGTTTAATATGTGTATGGCCAGTGCTCTACAATCATATAGACCGGGATCTACGGTTTCAAGCGCATTCCGAACCTATCGCACCAGAATACTCCGGAAATCCAAACAAATCAGTATGAAAAATTTTTTTGACAAACCAAACTTTAATTATACAAGAATTTCAAAATGTTTAATAATTATAATTTGATCGGCATGGAATTCCTTTTTTGTTGTTGTTGTTGTTGTCGTTGTTGGACATAAAAAAAAGGTTGAAAGTGAAAGTGAAAAGAATTAATTATGAAAAACATTCTTGACTAGCAAATATAAAGTGGTGTTTGTCTCGTCAGTTTAAATATAGTGTATCGAATTTCGATGATTTTAATGAAACAAAATATTAATAACGCTTTCAAAATGAAAACAAAAAGATTTAGGCTAAGATTTAAAAAATTTAATGTAAAAAAAAAGAAGTCTTAAAAACACTCTTTCTCGTCCTATTCATTATTGAAAGTAAAATATTTATAAAAAAATCATTTACTTCGTCACTTAAAATCATTTCGTCTAGCCTATTCTGAGTTTGTAAAAATTAAATCATAAAAGAAAAATGGTTTTCTTTTTAAAACCATGTTCTCTTTCAGAAGTTTTGAAAAATTTGCATGAGAAAAGATTGAAAAAGTTTCAGTAAATATATATTATATGCATCATAAAGGTACATGGATTTTTATGATGCAAATTATGGTTGGCGCTGTTACATAAACGTTGTTGTTATAAAAATAATTCTTACATAATAACATTTCTATTCACATTTAAATGTAATTTAACAAGTGTACGTATTGGGATAATTATGTTATTTATTTAATATATTTTTATCATTTTATGTTTTATATATATATATTATTTTAATGTATTTTAAATCTAATTAATATTAGTTTACTTAATTAAAAAATTAATTAACATTTTTTCTTCTAATGTTTGGTTATACACCGGATAAAAATAAATATTAATTAATGTATTTTTAGTGTTTTATTATTTTTATTTTATTATTTTTTATGTATTTTTAATATTTTATTATTTTTATGTATTTATATTGCTTTATTATTGTTACCATTTTTATGTATTTAGATTATTTTATCTTTTTATGCCTAAATTTTTTTAAGTAATTAATGTTAATTTACTTAATTAAAAAAGAACTAATTAAAAAAAAATTCTAAAGTTTATATATGCACCAGATTAAATAAACATTAATTAATGTATTTTTATTTTATTATTTTATTTATTATTTATGTATTTTATTATTTTTACGTACTATTAAAAATAATATTTTTTAAATATTTTAAATATAATATTTTATATATTTCATAAAAATAATATTTTTGTATATCTATTTAATATAATTAATGTTATTTTACTAAATTAAAAAATAATTAAAAAATTTTCTAATGTTTGGTTAAACACCGGATAAAATAAACTTTAATGAATGTATTTTAATTATTGTATTATTTTATTTATTATTTAAGTATTTTATTATTTTTATGTATTATTATTATTTTGTTTTTTTATATCTATTTAATGTAATTAATGTTAATTTACTTAATTAACAAAGAACTAATTTAAAAACTTCTTATATACACCAGATAAAATAAATAATAAAGAAAAAAATTGACTAAGTATTAAAGGTTTTTAAGTTTTATACAAACAAACAGACAAATATTTTTCTTAACATATACAAGGAGAGAAATTAATTATTACATCATTATTTATGTATTTTATTATTTTTATGTATTTATATTATTTTTATATATCTATTTAATGTATTTTTAATGTAATTAATGTTAAGTTACTTAATTAAGAAAAGAACTAATTAAAAAAAATTCTAATGTTTGGATATGCACCAGATAAAAAAAAAAATAATAAAGAAAGAATTGAACTTCTGAGTCTTTAAGTTTTTATTTTTAAGAAAAGAAAAGAAAAAAAAAACAGACAAATATTTCACTTAATATGTGCAGAGAGAGAAATTAATTACTACATCCATACAAATAGTTAAAAAATTCTTAATCTTCTAATATTCTTTTTTTAATTATTCTCAAAACATTCCAACTCTCAAAAGTAATTTGAAATATCTATTTCCTCTATAAAAATAAAATTAAATAAGTAATAAAAAAAAATTTAAAGTCAATTCCTACTCTTTTTTCACTCTGTTGCAAAAAAGTCCTTTACAAATAAAGTTGAAATTTTCCTCTTACATCTGGCGCCATCTATTGGTAGATATATGCAACCTAAATGTTAAAAAACTAAAATGAATGAATTAAATTTAATGAATGAATTAATATTTGAAAAACTGTATTAACATCCAGTGTCATCCACTACAAGTTCAAAAAAAATGCATTTGAACTTGAATGAATGAATAAAAAGTATTTTATGAACGATTGAAAATTTGAACAAGATATATATATATATAGGGAGAGTGTGAACTAATAGAAGGAATTGAAAAAAAGAAAGAAAAGAATCGGACTTCTAATTTACGCTTAATTACGTCTTTAATTTTTTTTTTTCAAGAGAAAAAAAACTGACAAATATTTTTAATATGTGCAGAGAGAGAAGTTAATTACTACATCCATTAAAATAGGTAACAAATTCTTAATCTTCTAATATTCTTTTAATTCTTCTCAAAATATTCCTACACTTTAAAGTAATTTGAAGTATATATTTCCTTTATAAAAATAATAACAATTACTAAAAAAGGCAGACATTCCGTTTGCATCTGAAGCTGCAATCGACTGAAATGTCAACAATCGGTGCGTCCCCTTTTAACATCATGTTGTTTTCGAAAATGAATCCCATTCAGTCTCCAAGACCCACCTGCCGCTCGGCAAATACTGCGCGAACTTTTATCTCTGTTATTGCAGTGTTTGCGATCGCCGTGTTTGTTTTCTTTTGTGCTTCGAGAAGATAAGACATTCTTTTACTAAAACATTAACCTTTTTCGAGTTCGTTCAAATTGTACTGGGTGCATCTTTCTGGTATTTTAAATCCTCCGACCACAAGCAGCCGGCCCCATATTGAATCATTCGGCTTTTATTGCACTCTTGTTTTCAATACTTTAAAAATATATTGGTTTTGTTTTCCTTCCGTTCAAATCGTGTGTTTTTATTATTACACGGATGCACATGAGAACTCCATGGTTTGCATATATTGATTATCAGCGGCAGCGGAAATTATCTATTTATCTAATGTCTTATCTATAGTATATATATATATATATATATATAATTCTTCTGTACATGTGTTTGTTACAGAACTCCTCCTAAACAGCTGGATCGATTTTGATAAAAATTTGTGTGTGTGTGTTTCAGTGGGTCTCTGGATGGTTTTAGATTCCCAATTGGACTCGGTAGGAGCAGTTGCAATCGGGTTCTTCTGTACGTGTGTTTGTCACTGAACTCCTCTTAAACGGCTGGACTGATTTTGATGAATTTTTTTCTATGTGTTTCAGGGGATCCCTAAATGGTTTGGATTCACAATTGGACCCTGTAGGTGGCGATAAAATCGATATAATTCTTCTGTACGTGTGTGTTTGTCATTGAACTCCTCTTAAACTGCTTGACCGATTTTTATAAAAAATTTTTGTGTGTTTGACGAAACAAGGAGACCGTTTTTATGCTATCCCCTTTGTTGTAAATCGCCACCAGATGGTGCTGCAATATATCAACTTCTATACTTTGTACCAATCGCTATGAAAATTGGTAATAATATGTATACATGAGTATGGAAAATAGGTTCGCGCTATCCACTTTAACGTTAGTTGCTAGCAGATGTGCTGCAACATTTCATCTTATATACCGTTCAAACGATATCCATGAAAATTAATATGCACATATATTGGAACACGAAGAATATATCGCTATATGTATTTTCTACATTGCAATTTTTTTTTTTTTTTTTTTTTTTTTTTTTTTTTTTTTTGCCAGGACAACGTATGCCGGGGTTCTGCCTAGGTTCAGGTTCTAATCTAATCAGGTTCTAGTTTCTTTTCTGATAGAAAAGGAACAACAGGATAAGAAAGGATACATCTAGACTTAGCCCATCAACACGATAGGCACAGCACCAGCAGGTAGAAGTCCGACTTGGCTCCGTGACGCTCTACAGTTATATGAGACTGGGAACTACGGGATTCCAAAACACTACAAACATCCATGGCACCGCCGAGAGCCGAACCCGAAACCCGTGGCACCGGGCGCCAGACACTTGGCCATTGAGATCCTTGAGCACTAGTTGACCATGTTAGCACTGGACGTTTATATACTGAGTTTATAAAGACTAAAATATTAGTACTCAGTATGTAAAAGTTCTAGTAATACAGCAACTATCAGTTTGTCTGTAATAGGTTAAAGAAATATTGAATAAAATAGCTTTTAAAATCTCATCTTTGTTGCTTAAAGGAGGTCAAAACGAATTCTGTGTTCTCACCTTTCGTCCATGTTGGTAATTTCTTTCAATATGCAACTGTGAGTCATGAACTTAACATGTCATCAAAAAATATCTAACGCATGTTTGGAAAATAACGTTTATAATTCATGGAAACCATTAACCTAGTAAACATCAAGGTAAAAGAAAACGTATCATTACTCATTCCGAGAAACTGTTTCTTTTTCATGTAAAGCAGAATGTTTTTCCTCCTTCGTAATTTATATTACAGTTCACATTAGTTTAGTCGACCGAATAGCAGTTACTGTAATGGTTACTGGATATAAATTACAGGAAAACTTATCAAAATTTAGAAAAAAGAAACAAATGATACGAATTAGTATAGAGAAACAAAAATAACATAATAATTATAAAATAATAAAAATATAATAACAAAATAACAAAATAAATTATTGAATGTACAAGCATCCGGAAGAAAATAAAAGGAATTAATTTTTTTTTAAATCTGCGATTGAAGAATACGAATTTTTTATATGAATAAAGAAATTATTCGTAAATAATTTTTAAAAACGCTAACTGCAATTCAATACAAAAAAATTACAAACTCGCCGAATCACGAATAAATTTTAACTCGTACGGCTATCCGTATCAGGACCCTGTACACGATGAAGCAATCTGAATTCGTTCAAAATAATCCAGTGAAGAATCGTTGCCTCTAAGACGTGATGAATAAGTCCATGGGATTTACCATTATCTGAAAGCAAATACCATTAATATCATATTTTTTCGTTTCGGCGACGACTCAATAAACCAGCATTATAAGCAATTTCGAAAATAAAACAACTCGTTTTCATTAAAACAAATAAATAATTTCATTTAAAATTAAATTTTTTTTCTCATTAACTTGAGAAATATAAATTAAAAAAGTTAAAAAAAAAAAAAAAAAAACGCGCTATATTTGGCGATTGATTGTTTGAGAGCAGCTTAAGGCTCGTTCCCACTGATGCGTGAAGCGTTGTAGGTTCAAGCGGCAGGCAAGAAAATTTTTTCGACCCGTTCACAGCGATACGTCAGAAATTGCATTACATCTAGTGAAGTTCCGCTTCGAGTTGAAAGTGGGTCAACTCGAAGCGCTGGATTTCAAACCGGTTTCAGGTGTTCGTGGTGAGAGGCTAGTGATTGGTCAACGCATCACTCTTAAAACGCCTCACGTTTCGATGGCAACCAGCATTTACAGAAACGTACTTATTTTTTGTGAGATGAACGGTTCCGTATAAAAACCGATCTCCGTAATTTAGCTTAAAAAAATTCTAAAATTTCACATCTTATACTGGCGTTCGGTACCACAGGTTTCGGGTTCAAGTCCCGGCGGTGCCATGGATGTTTGTAGTGGTTCGTAATCCACTTTAAACTGTAGGTCCCGATCTATTTAGCCCAAAGTGTGCACAAGATGACCGTAGAGCGACACACCAAACCAATTCTCAACTTTTTTTTTCTTTCTTTCTAATGCAGTAAACAGCTAATAATGCACTTAAACAGCTTTGTTCTTGGTGCCTTAAGGCAAGCGCTGCATAGACGTACGCACTTTGCATTTCCCAGGGGGGTGCGTGTAACTTGAAGATAAGCCACGGACGCGGAGTAACAATGCCCCCACAACGCTCCACGATCACATTAGACCGGGACCTACAGTTTAAAGTGGATTCCGAACCACTACACATATCCATGGCACCGCCGGGACTCGCACCCGAAACCTGTGGTACCGAGCGCCAGAGCGCTAACCACTCGGCCATTCAGGACCCACTAATTCTCAGCTTATACACAGAAATAAGCGATACAACTGAAAAGAAAATGTAATGTTTCACTGAAACATATTTTTTTTTTTGCTGTCATTGTTTTTGGCGTCATGTTCCACGAACAGTCCAACAACAAGATGTAGATCCCAATGTTATTTTGTGTGTCGTATGTAAAAAAACCCAGAAAAATTACCATCAGATAGTGTGATTGCCCATACGAGACGCTTGTACACTCTGTCCCATTCGCCATCGAATCTCCTTGCAGGAGAAGCAATTAATGCAACACATCAGCAAAAGATTCAAACTTGCGACATCCTATACGTTAGCTATGTAGCTTAAAAACTTTTTTTGTAGTTGAATTTTATTGAAATTCTTATTCTACTTATATATGTCACGAATACCCCACTGATGAGCGATGGGGAAATCACGTTGCATTTCCGAATGCCTGTTAGGGGTAACTGTTCCCATTTGAGTGGTGTATGGGAGAAAACCGGAATACTCCCACAGGACAGCCTGACGGTCAGTGGCAGATGTAATCAAGTTGTATAATATATAACATTGAGAATAATTAGGTATCTATTTTGTAGTTTTTGTTTTTGCTTCCTTCTTGTTTGATTTCTTAAATGATGTAAGTTAAATTTTTTTATTAAAATTTAAAAATGTTTATTACATAAGCGTTGTTCCTTTTACATTTTATGCATACAATCCTTATGATTATTAAAAGTAAAAACAACGCAATTGTTTACGCAAAAATTTATGAGAATGATTTTATTTTATGGTGATAAATTAGTGATTGATATAAAATTGAGATTTATACATGAAACATTTATAAATTTATGTGATTTTACGAGATTTTTAATGTGATTTTATGCAAAAAAAAAAAAAAAAAAAATGAGAAAAATCACTTATGGTTAGGATTTAACGTGTATAAAAATAAATGAAAATACTTCAACTGTTGTACTCTGATCACGGTATTCTTATTAAATTTATTTTATTTTATTTTTAAAATGTTTTTTAGCTGCCATAACAATAAATGACCAACTACTTTAAAAAAAGCAAAAACAAGATAAATCATCTGCTCTTTAGAAAATCAATTGAAGAGGCACCCGGCAGATACATTAAAACTAATCCTTCCGTGCTCATCTACTGCGTTTTTGCTACTATTTTGGCGACAACGTAGCGACGCCAATGCACTGGATTGTTGCCAAACCGTTTTCTCGGTCACTGGGTCAAAAACTTTTTCGGGAACGAATTATGACTGGCAACACGAACGAAAAGGTTTCGAATAATATTCTAGACGGGATCTTTTTTTTTTTTTTTTGTCTTCCGATTTCATTCTCTGTTTTCAAAACAAAAGATTTTGAAGTGTTTCTAAATTTATTAGAGGGCGAAAACTAAAAACCCATTAACGTCTGACCTTCCAGACTGCAGTCGCCATGATTTACGCCGCTGACGGTGGCATTCGTTCGAAATCGTTTTCATCTTTCAGCTGTTCGGTTTTGTTATTCTCTCATGGAAGTAAACAAGGCACTTTTTGATCATGTTTTTTGAAATAAACTCTTCTAAGGGGATGCCGAAATTCTTCTTGGTACTGGCAGAATAATGCCGACAAACAAAAGTCAGAAAAATTAAAGTTTCTGCATTAAAAATAAGCCGGAAAAAAGATTCGAATGATATGTATGCAGCATTTTTTACGTATACTGCATATTTTTTTTCAATATTTTTTACGTTTTTACGTATGCTAAATTGTATCATTGTCGTACAATAATACAATATTTGACGAAAAGTAAGGTACGATGTTTTTTGTACAATGATACTATTTTTCAAACTATGTTATATGATGTTATTCAATTCCAAAATTATCTGAATTTCAAGAAATTGATAGCCAACAACATTGCTCGTAATTGAAAAAAATAAATACAAAGTAATAATGATAATATCGGATTAAATTCAGCAATATTATAAATTCAAATGTATTGAAATTAATTTAAAAATAATAATTATTAAAATTTTAAGGAAATTTTACTAAATTGTAAATTTTAATTAAACTACACTATTGTTTTAAATTAATATAAATTCTTCTTACACTACGTAAAAAAGTAGAAGGACACTTGATTTTGTAACAATAACCGAAAAATATTTTATTTTTGCCTAAAATTTTTTATTAGAAACATTTTACAAATATTTTAAAAATACAATTTCAACAACAGAATTATGATATTCAAACACAAAATATTAATGGCAACAAAAATATTTTCTCTCTTTTTAAACTTTGTAAAAAAAGTAGGACAGCATTATAATGAATGAAAAATAGTGATTTTAATAAGGAATGTTCTTCCCATTGGCCTTTATAACTTCAAATATTGTGTTTGGAAGTGAATTGTATAGAGATTGAACTTTTGTTTAACAAAAATTGTCCCACGAGTCATTCAATGCTTCTCGAAGCTGAATTAGCTAATCAAATTGCTTTCCATCAGCATAAATTCGACGAACTAGCATTGCCCAGATGTTTTCCACTATATTAAGGCCAGGATTTGGCCATGGTAAAACATCCACATTATTTGTTAGGTACCAATTTTTTTTGACTCCAGTCGCGTGTGAATGGAAGCTCCGTCTTGCTGAAATTTCCACTCTTCACCCCCAAGTCAGAACCATAAGGAAGAAGCTCGGAATTCAGCACTTGAATGTAGTCTGTATGTTTTTGCCTACCATTTAAGAAAACCAGACTTGTCCTTCCTCCGTATCCAACAGCCAACCAAACCATTAAACTCCCCTCCTCCCATTTGTAGTGTTGAATAGTATTCGTCTTCATTCCCCAGACAATGTCAGTAGTGCTGATATCCGTCTGGACCGTCTAAGTTAAATTTCTTTTCATCGGGAAATAACAGAAGTCCATTCTGTAGTCCAGGATATGTGCTCCTTAGCCGACGCTAAACGGTTATCAACGTGAGCTTGTGTCCACTTAGGATGATGTTTCCGTTTTTGAAAATGAATTTTTAGATCTTTTAATATAGTTGTAAACTGTTTGTTTCGTCACATGATTAAGTCCTGCTTGATTTCTTGCCTTTGAAACATTTCCTTTGTTCTTCTTAAGAACACGAACAAGTTTTCTTTCATCACGTGGTGTTAACTTTTTCGGTCTACCAGTTTTCTTTTTCTTTTCTTTTTCATAAGGATTTCTGAAAAAGTTTGAAACTATATTGGGGCTCACCTGCAACAATCGTGAAATCTCTGTGACACCTTTACCATCATTTTGATATGTGGAAATTTGGAATTTTTGAAAATTGTTCAAAGGTATTCCTTTAGGCATTTCTAAGAACGGAGAAACAGCGTAACTTTTAAACAAATTACATTTTTTTTGTCAGAAAAGGATAAAACAAAGTACAAAATTATTTAACTAAAGAACAACTCACTAAATTAAATATATTAGCAAAGTGTCCTTCAACTTTTTTACGCATCGGAAATTATATATACTAATTTTATTATTAATATTAGGGGTAGATGTTTAATTTTTGCTTAAAATGGAAAAAAAAAAGGGTCATTAAACTAAATCTACATAAATATCTGGTAGTTAGGAGAAAATAAGAGATATTAATTGGCAAAAAAAACACTGTCCTTCTTCTTAAATTGAACATTGGAAAAGAGCAATATATTAAAGTTTATAATTGTGGAAATTAATAATTATTCTTAACCACTAATTTCCCAAATATTATAATCGAATGATGTAATGTTGATAAAGGGAATTTTGTTCTATGCATTGAAATATTTACTGTTTTCACGAAAATAAGTAATAACAATGTGTTTTTAAAGAACACGGGGATTTAACTGACTTATTTTGGGTCGATGCAATGGTTGGAGAATAATTCATATAAAAAGAACATGCGAGTAAAGTTAAAGCCATATAAAAATAGATACACTCTATGGAAACATGTTTGCTATCGTCGAACTAACCAGTACAGTTGATTTCATGGTTTTCTCAAATGTAACACGTGTGATTAAATTTTTTCCTGGAAAGGAATAAAATAACTATACCTTTCAAATGTTGTTACTTTATAATACAATCCGGTATTAAACAACATATACCGAGGTTACACCATGGAAGGCCTGTTATGCCACACCAGCTTTTGTACCACAGCAATTTTGAATGCATTTTCTATGACATAGAGGTTTGCATACCGTATTTTGGACGTCCGTTATTTTTTTCTCCCTAGCGCGCATGTTTCTTGGGAAATTGCGCGGGCATGCTAATAGAGAATACCGTATTTTTGGACGCGCCGTTAGCTTTTCATAGCGCGCATGCTCATAGGAAATTGCGCATGCGTATCTGTAATAATGTTTCCTATGAGCATGCGCTAGGGAAAAAAAAATAACGGACGTCCAAAATACGGTATGCAAAAACTCTATTAATACAGATACGCCCACCAATTTCCAAGAGCATGCTCGCTAGGGGAAAAAAATAACGGACGTTCAATACGGTATACAAAAACTCTACTAACTATTTTTTTATTCCCCATACGTGACATTTGTTTGATTCTTGACACCTAACAACATCATCAAGCCTAATGGAAGTACATTCCTGCCGGTTTATAGTGTTTTAAATTTTATCTCTGCAACAAATAAGTAAGCCAACGGGGAAGAGTTCAAGGTTGATAGATCCTCCTTTCAAGGACGAGTTCATCCTTACGTTAGGCTTTGAATTTGCACGTTTGTTTTTTTTTGTCCGTTAGACTTTGGAACTGATTAGAAGAGAGGAGAGAAGGAGAAAAGGGTGTGTGGACAAAAAGAGTTCCACGCAGTACGGAGGGTACAAAGACCTTTAAACGAACCTACTTTTAAGATGATTTTGTAAATATTTGTGATATAATTTTTGTTTTTGTATTATGTGTTGCAGCTGTGTAGAGCTGTCTTATCAAATTTTAATATCGCGTTTTTATTTAGTAATTCAGTTCGTATTCATGAATAAGTAAATTATTTCGTATCCAACTGAATCAAGACCGCCCGCATATTCGGACCTATATTTTACTAAATACACAGAAGCTTTCAATTCCGAACTTACATTTGTAAATTTGACGCGTTACCAACTATACTATTCTGGCCCTCAAACCCCAAATGATAGTAGTGAATTTAATTTATATGTTAAATCGATATGATGATGCTGTTTTCTTATAAAGCTTTTTGTTGTCATCACTCTATGTAAGTTGTATTTTCTTTTTATTATGATAGAATAACTATCAATATGAGGTAACCAGTGCTTTTTGTAGCCATTACTGATTCAGTAACATAAAATGTAGCATTTTATCCACAAAATTAAAAAGCCGAAGACACTAATTACGCATTGCAAAGCTAAAAGTACTGTTGTAGTTTCTTATCCCATTTGGTTGACAGCAAAATATATACCAAGAACCATATAGTCTCATGGAAGGAGAGATTACCTGCTGTTGTGATAGAGCACCCGTAGGTAGAAGTCTGACTTGGCTCCGTGTCGGTGAAGAAAGAGGGCAGTGCCTTTCAAGGGAGGGGAGGGACTTTTAAGGGGATAGATAGTCCGACTCACGTGGCAAGATGCTGAACATCTCAAACGCCATCGAACATCCTCGTTTTTGCAAGTGTCTACAATAATGCCGCCATCTTTTGGAATCTCCGTCCTAATGCTCACCAGCATCGCGTTTTGCCAAGAGTCGGGCTATTTTCTTGTAAACCTTTTATTGTCATCAGACTATATAAAATTGTATTTTTCTCCTTTAATGATACAATAATCCTCTATACGAGGTAACCAATACCAGGTAATAATACGAGGTAAATTTTTTGTATTCATTACTGATTGAGTAACATAAAATGCAATATTTTATCCTAAAAATTAAACACCTAAGGCAATAATTCTACATTACAAAGTAAAACATTGCAATAAAAAGCAATTTTATTTGTCTAACAAACACAGCAAATGTTTACCAATAGTTCAGAGAAATTAAAATATATGTGATGAAGACACATTTTTAAAGATTGTTTCCTTTCCCAATGGATAAAAGTCTCTAATCTCATCAGTTTGAGAGTTAAATGCTTTTCCGTTGTCATGGTGACGAAAGCAGCTCAATGAATTTTAGGACAGCTTTAGAGCGTGGCCGAGATAACTTGGAATACGTTCAACACAGTAATAGTTTTTTTTTTCTTTCTTTGTATTTTTGTTGAGCATTGTGTTCCACTACCATGAAGAGCCCACTGACTGGCGATGATTGGAGAACTTTAGGGGGTAATATTTCTGATTTTGCTTGACATACAAGAAAGTCCCGAGATAGTACCACCAAGCAAGCTCTTGTCCATGTGGGCTACATATGCACATTGTCACAATGACCATCAAGCCTCTTCATTTATGAGAGCAGTGACAAACGGACACTACTGAGGGAATGCGCAGCTGTTACCACTGCGCATTCCCTTGGTAGTGTCCCACTGCTCCAACAGCATATTTGCGTTGTGAAAGAACAAAGCTCTTCAGTTTTGCAGACAAAGAAAAAGGCGGATTTTGCAATTGGGTGGGTGGATAATATAGCTTGCTGGATGTCCGAACCTGGAGTTTGGTATGGAAACTTTTTAAGATCTCATGAATACGCCGGGGATGGACACGATTTTTATCCTTTTAGTAAAAAGGAATACTCCTTTAGCCTAGAAAACAGAATACAAACACTCTGTTACAAACGTTACGTTTACTCTGCATATCGTTCCAGTAGTGAATGATGTCATGTTAATAGTGATGAATAATGATTCATAAATGGTAAATGGATCATAATTCATTAATAAATAATGAATCATGCTAATATAATTCATTAATCGCAATTTAAAAGTTGGTTTCAGTTTGAAAGTGGTTTCTTTTGCTGGATCGGAAATAACACTTGCAAATTGCGGATTATCGATAAGCATCGGTCTGGTATTCCATTTGTGTATGCCTCAATGGGCCATAAGAAGAATGCATTGCCTTCAGAAGAATTTCAGAGGATACTGTCCTTCATTTGCATGTGGTATGAATATGACCGAATGGCTAGAGCTCTAGCGTTCGGTACCACAGGTTCTGGATTCGAGTCCCGGTAGTGCCATGGATGTTTGTAGTAGTTTGGAAACCACTTTAAATCGTAGCTTCGGGTCTAATACGATCGTACAGCTATGTGCGGCTAGTGTTACTCGCGACTGTGAAACGCTTCTTGGGTTACGTTTCGCAGTGATTTATGTTTTCTTCAATTTTGGAGACCTTCCTCCTTAAGACGGGGTACCTGAGATCGTGTATTTTTTTACGGTTAGAATATAAACAACTTGGAGACAGTTAGTTTTGAAATAACGAGCAATTAACTCGAGGTCGTCGTCTAAGACATGTGCAGCAGATTCAGCTTTATTCAGAATGCAATTCCAAAGGATTGTGTCCTTGAGGTGAGGGGCTCAGGTAAAAAGATTATATTTGTATTACAAGTGAGATAAAAAGTGGAAGTTTGATAACAGCGAAATTTGTCCAATTAACAACTTTTTTTTTTATCCAGTGATAATGTATACAGTTTTCATGCATGAGAGAACAGGTATGAATACGCTGGCAGCATTCGTTGCAGTCATTGCTTTCATAGAGGAGGAGATTCGATGGCGATTATAACAATGTACGTAAAATTCAAGGAACGTTTTGAGCCGTTGGCTTCTTTCAATAATCGCCAAAGCTTACAACATATGGCGAATACAGGAACACACGATTCTTCACTTCCTGGGATATATAGGAATACAATGCGAACGACATGTTTTTATAATAGACAGAGCTTACATTCTATCATTACTTGATTTTACTTGTTCTTGCCTTTTATTTAGTTTTAAAATAGTCGTTTTAGTACATTCTTTATGTATTTTTTCGTTGTTACTTATGTGTACTTTTAAAAAATGTTTTAATTTTAATCACTGTGGTATTTAAAAAAAAACATTGTTTGGCACAACATGGCTAACTTTGGCTTCTGGAGGCATTAAATTCATCCAACCAACCAACCGATCAACCTCACAAAATTATACTTCAAAAGAAAATTGTTGGAAAGGCTCATCACCCTTGAAGCTCAATAGTGAAATTTGAAGTAGAATCTACCTAAAAATTTAAATGTTTTTTTTTTTTTATTCTATGAATAAAGCTGTCCTGTGTGGCTAGAGATTATTTGCTCCTTAACTCCTTCCTTCTGACAACTGACAATTAACGAGGCCTCTCTTTGAAACATCAATTTCCTCAGAGTTTCCCGAGAATCGCGGGCATCAGTTTTCACTTAGAAGCAAATAAATCAACCCCACAGTGAGAAACGGCGCCGTTGAGAATTCGGAGTTTAGATGTGAAACGCGTCTTGGGTTACGTTTCACTGTAATTAGTGCTCTTTTCAATTTTGGAGAGCGTCCTCCTTAAGACGAGTTACCTGTGACCTTGTTTTTTAAGAGCTAGAATATAAACAGTTTGGAGAAAGTTAGTTTTGAAATAACTAGCAATTAACTCCAGATCATTCGCCAATCGTATAAGACATATACAGCAGATACAGCGTTATTCAGAATAAAATTCCAAAGGATTGTGTCCTTGAGATAAGGTGGTTCAGGTAAAAGGATTATATTTATATTACAAGTGGGAAGTTTAATAACAGCGAAAGCATTTTTCAACAACTCTTTTTACAATGGTAACGTGTATAGTTTGCATGCATGACAGAACAGATATGAATCCGCTACCAGCATTCGTTGCAGTCATTGCTTTCATAGACGAGGGGATTCGATGACGATTGTATGTAATGTATGTAGCATCAATGGTCATGTGCTTGAAGGGAATTTTGCAGGTCTTTTTCTATACGAAATAGCAATTAATAATCCTAAAAGTAATCTAAAAATATCCTTAAAAAGTGACCCTAAAAGTTCTGCCGGAAGACAATGTCGCCCCCTCACCATCAGTTAGTGGAATGTTCAAAATATAAATCAGTGGAGCACGAGGCTTACCAGTGACAAATAAAAAAAAAAAAAAAAAAAAAAATACGAAATATTAAATATCTGATCAAACGTATTATGTTTTACATTGTTAAGGAATTTGTGCCGATTAATATTATTAGGATGGTTAAAAATTAACAACCATTTTTATAAAATCGTACCTTTTTTCATATTACAATAACCATCAAACATTATAGTTGGATAATCGTTTCGATAGGAGCCTGAAGGCCGCGTGACTGGCTTTCGGAACCACACGTTTCGGGTTCGAATTCCGGCGGTTCTATTGATGTTTGCAATGTTTCGGAATCCACTTTAAACCACAGGCCCTGGTCTAATCTGACCACTACTACTACCACACCATACCACACATCACTGTGCCTAGAGTTGAGTATCTCCTTTATTATTTGGGAATGATGTGGGCGAGCAGAAATCTGATTGGTCTCTGTGACGCTCTACTGTCCTACGAGACCGGGACCTACGGCTTAAAGTGGATTCGAACCTCTAAAACACAAATGGTACCGCCAGGATTCGAACCCGGAACCGAGCGCCAGAGCACTAGCCACTCGGCCATCAGGCACCATCCGATCTAATCTGAATGTAGAGCGCTAGGCGTAGGACTGACAACCCTGCCCCATAACAAGTAACGTAAAAAAAAAAAAAAATCCTACTTTTTTTCCCCCTTTATTGCAGAAAAGTCCTTTACAAATAAAGTTGAAATTTTCCTCTTACATCTGGCGCCATCTATGATTAGATACATGCAACTTAAATATAAAAAAAACTAAAATTAATTAATTTAATTTAATTAATGAATTAATATTTGAAAAAAAACTGTATGAACATCAAGTGTCATCCACTACAAGTTAAAAAAATGTATCTGAACTCGAGTGGATGAATAAAAAGTATTTTATGAACGATTAAAAATTTGAACAAGGTATATAAAGCGAGAGTGTGAACTAATAATAGAATTTAAAAAAAAAAAAAACTTGTCTCAAAATCTGTCAGTAAGTTGACGGCCTTGGCCCACCATGGGGCTATTGTGCCAATGATGATGATGAATCATTTCCATAAGTACCACCAGTGCAACAATTGTATGCACACCTTTAAAAGATAATCATACCCTCCATAACATGCATGCTAATTATTTTCAGCGGACTATGAGTATACAAAAAGCAACTATCTCCTTTGAATCACTATTTAAATTGTAGGATGCAATACATTATAATCTTTATTGCTCTTAACTTTTCCCCACAGACATATAACACATTTTTTTCTAGTAAGTAACTTTTTCCTGCTCATGGTTACAATTTATCTTCGGTTAAAACAATAGTTAATGCCCAACAATCTTTTCAAGAATTGCGATCTGAAAATGATAAACGCTGGCAAAACTCACTATCTGATTTACGAACGCCATGCCAAATAACTCAAGCGAGATTTTTATCTCTGTTTTCAGAGTACTTGTTTCGGTGTATTTTTTTATTTTTTACATGTTAACATCCTTTGTGAGTCGTTTGCATAAAATAAAATAGTTAAAGGAACATTTATTTCCTCTTTAATTGCTGATAAAAAGATGTAGTAAAAATTAATTTTTCTTTAATCACCTTATCAGTTATTTATTATAACCATGTAAAATTTCGTATGAATACAAATGAATAAATATTCCAAATTTTACATTCCATCGTGATCTTTTATGTATTTCATTTTTTTTTAATTAGGTTAATAGAAGTGCTGTCAAACGCGTGTCTCTGTCGTGACGAGCATAGTTAGAAAGCAGAAGGTTTTAGGTTCGAAACCGTTCCAATTTCTGAATCAAGGAGACTCGAATGTGCTTGTGAAAATTCAAGAATTGCGGGAATTATGTTTACGCATGTGTCTTCATATAGTAAGTGGAAATTTTTCTGGTTTTCTCACATACGCCATGCAAATGTGGGGCATTTATCCTTAAAAGTCCTCACTGAATGCAATGCCATCTCTCCATTACCCGTTGGTGGGCTATTTCTGAAATATTTAAGTGAAACACTGATGTAAGTCCGTCATCCCCCTCCCACAAAAAAAAAAAGAGAATGTAATGTCTGAAGGAAGGTACAAGTGACTTTTTGGAAAGCTAACTGTGTTTAACTACGGGAACCTAATTTGAAACTCAAGAATCAAAGCCGAATTGAAAACTTCCTTGTCTATGCCAGGTATAACTAGGATAAATCTGTATGCCGGACTGTCGTTTTGTCGAACTCAAAAAGGATGGGGTGCGACACATCACGTCTGGAATGTTCGTTCAAAATTATAGTGGCAAAATGTGACTGCAGTGTAACAATTTTTCCCATCTGTGATATATCCTAGTTAAAATTGGATTTTCTACATCCCTGCCTTTGTAGTGAAAAATGTTTGTTTTCAGAAACTGTCTACTAAATAAACTCTTCTTAATCCGGAAGTGTAAGTGGCCTACTAAGTTTCCGAACTAGACGACCCGATTTCGTGAAATCTGATAAGGAATGCCGAACTAGACAACCCGATTTCATGAAATTTAATAAGGAATTCCGAGCTAGACAACCCGTTTTCGTGAAATCTGATAAGGAATTCCGAACTAGATGAGCAGATTTCGTGAAATCTGCAAAAGAATCCCATCTTTTAGGAAATTGTAACAGATGTAAAGTGTGTACAAATGGTACATGGGAACGTTGAATTTGCTGCACAACTGCCACTCTATTGGTGAATGGCCTCAGACCAAAATGCCACAGCTTTTAAAAAAGTATAACAATATATTTCATTCTAATTTTAAATACTAAAGGGACAAAACACAATTATTTTATGTAACACCTCTATTAAATGTTTGGAGAATGAATTATGGAAATAAGTTTTTAATTATGATTAAATTAAAGATTAGTTAAAACAACTTTAATGTTTTAAACCTTGAAAAAAGATTTCTGAAAAGAAGCTAAATGATTTTATTTAATACCACACTACAACTCAAAATATTTCACGGAATTCTATTCATTTAAAACAAAATATTTCTGAAAAGTAACATTATTTATTTTCATTAAGTTTAACACAATGTTATAAAATATTTTTCCAAGATATTATTCATTATATCACACAACAAGATTATATTAAATGGATTCTCGAGAATGGAATTATTATCATGCTAATTTAATTAGGTTCATAACTTCACCCCGAATCACGGAATTTAATTAAATGAAATCTCTGTTTAGTAATAGTGTAGATGCTCCAAAAATTCACTGAGAAAGCGCTAATTAATTTATTCGTGAATTAATATTAATTATTTAAACAACCTAACTATTATTGCGCTAATTAGAGTATCATTAAATATTCTACTAACATTAAATAAAGCTTCCAGGGTTTAGTAATCGAGGTTTATTGAAATTTCTAAGGTTTCCTGGTGATATTATTGTATACTAGGATTTTAACTAGGATCTTTTACTTTAGATTCTGAGGGAAATAATAAAACGGATAAACAATTAGTAAATCTCTTCAGGTTTATTGAGACATCTCAACATTTTTTTTTTTTTTTTTTTTTAATTAATATTATATTATTTAAATAATATTATATTATTTTTTTTTATGAAAGAATGAACACATTTTTTTCGCGTACTGTTGTTAAACAAAGCTAAACTGTTTTAAAACAAATGCCTGATTCTTTTATGGATCACATGAGTTCTCTTTTCAGCGTTTTGAATGAAGTCGATTGAAATTCAAGTTAAAAACAATATTAGAAACGGAGGATAATAGGGTAGGATTCTAATTGGCTGCAATTCTACTTTTGAAATTGTCGTGCCCATTAAGAATACACTTTTAGACTGTTAAGTCACTGACTGATGATAATACATAGTCCAGTCACATTAATGTGACCACCGCCTACTTTCGACGTCACCGTGAAATAACCCATCACAAAAGGCAGGTGGCAGCACATTGCAGTGGAGTGCGTATAAAGAATTCCACTTAATACCACATTCCACACTCCACTTAAACCCAGAATACACAACATATTCTGGCTTTTGACAGGTGGTCACATTAATGTGACTGGACTGTGTATGTTTTTTTTTTTGTTATGACTCATCTTCCTCCTCAGCGTGAGACGGATACTCCATGAGTACTCATAATCATGGATGGAGGGAAAGAAGGCGCTTTTGTTGTGATGGAGCACCCGCAGGTAGAAGTCTGAATTGGCTCGGAGTCGCTGAAGAAATAAGGAAGTGCCTTCCTGGGGGACTTTTAAGAGGAACTACACCGCATTTGTGTATCGTATGGGGCAAAACTCTGTAAAACACCCACCCGGTAGTCCGACTCACGAAGGAAATGCTGAACCTCACGTATCCTCGTTTTTGAAAAAGCCACCATCAGATTGAACCTCAGAACTAATCCTCACCAGTTGAGCACGTTTGCCACTGAGCCACGAGTCGGACAGGAAAACTTTAGAGCTAATATTCATTAAAATTGTTTAACAGGTTTTAAATTTTTATTATAACATTAACATTAATTTTGTTTTTATTGTAGAGGGAAAAGGCAGGTATTTAAATTACCTGAAATAAATGAAGAAACTTAAAAAAATAACTTTACATGAATTTTTTTTTTTGACAAATTAAATTTAATTGTACAATGTACAATGCTTTTCCTAAATGACCCCACTAACCACTACCCTGTGACGTTCAAGAGAAATAGTTAGCTAGGAGAAGACTAGGAGGAAAAGAGGAAGTATATTTCCTGCATCCTGCGCCAGCCGAGGTTTTCGGATTTTTGGCTTAGAAATGGTGTCCTTCCACGATCTGTCTTTAAATGTGTTAAATAGTGTATCTTTTATTGTATGTGTGTGGTGTTTGTGCGTGTGTCAATAAAGCTGTGAGCTCTCCAACCTGTGCCTCAAGTATTTCAACCCAACCACACCCAAACAATCTGGTGGTTGCGCTACCTGTACATTACAATAAAATTTCAAAATGATTAAGATTTTATGATTAATGATTTAAGATTTTTAATACAGTATGTCCAAAATCTCCTTACAGTTTCAAACAAAATATTACAAAAGCAGGTGAAAAGACAGGTGAGTGAGAGTTATTACTAAATGAGACGTATGCTGTAGTGATTTCTCGGCTTATTGAATCTTGATTTAATCCATTTCTAAATGGAGACCGTGGTTGTACAAGGCACATCAAGATGTCACTCGATTTTTGCCTTTTGCTGTAGCACATCATCATCCATGGCGGTATTGCCCTCAATGGTCCTCTGCTTTAGATTCCGAAACAAGAAAAATTTTTTTCTTCTTTTTCTCTTCGCTTTTATTAGTTTCACCTGTATGCTTGTTTGTTTTGTAACTGACTCTTTGGGCTCGATTTTTTTGCCTTACCAGCTATCAAATTTAATTTAAACGTTATAAGACTTATCAAGGACCGGCGACACTAAAATATTTTTGATAAGTTTATTATCTCATCATGATTAGGATCGCCAGGATGAGTGATTTTGTTTTTTTTAAATTGAGCAATTTAATCCCATGTAGGTGAAAGTACCTAAGATTTTAAAACCTGTGTGAGACAGTGGCACAACGGATAACGCGCCTGACAACGGATCAGGAGATTCCCTGTTCGAATCCTGGCTGGTTCGACATATTCGCATGTAGCGTTTGTTTTACTCACAATTAAATTATTGTAAGAACTACAGTTACAGTCCTCCCGTACCGGGACCTCATTTAAATATTATAGTTTAAAAACACACTTTTAGAGTTAATCAAACTAAAAAGTAAAAAATAAAATTAACATAAGAATAAAATGACTTACGTGAAAATGAATTTCCCTGTTCTAAAAGTTGTCGCTCGATATCAATCGTTATAATTTTCCAGTTTCATTCTGAAATACAGAGTTAGTTTAAAAATTCAGTTAAAGCATGCCAGGTTTAGAACAGTGACATTCTTTAAAAGTCATTTTTTTTCTTATGTTCTGGTTTTACTTTTGGTTTGTCGCTCTAAAAGCGTGTTTTAGTTTTTTTTTTCAAACTTTATGTTATTATCATTTCTATGCCCAATGATGTACAGATTACAGGGTTTGATTTAAGTGGATTCCGAACCGCTCCAAACAACCATGGCACAGTCTGTGCCGAGACCCGAAAGCCTACGGCACCAAGCCCCAGAAAGGCCCATTAAATGAAAGTTATATTCTCCTCCTCATCATCAGTGACGCAACAGTACCATGAGTGGGCCAGACCTGCTGGCAGTTTTTCTGGACAGTAGACATTTTCTTTTTACAGGGTAGGGTTGTCAGCACTACTCCTAATGCTCCATAGTCATATTAGACCATGGTTTCTTTTTACGTGGAGATCATATTGTTACTACAGTCATATTACACCATGGTTTCTCTTTACGTGGAGGTCATATTATTACTACAGTCATATTAGACCGGGATCTAATGTTTAAAGTGGATTCCAAACCACTGCAAACAACTATGAAACCACAGGGATTCTAACCGGAAAAGTATCGAATGCCAGAATGCCTTCCACTAAATAGTTATAATCTAGTAAACCCAAAAAAGATTTTTATAAAATTGTTCCTTTCTGTAACGTTACCAACGAGTTGGAAACGAAACTTAATTTCATTTGATAAATTTTCTTTTACCCAAATGGGTGCTTCATCCTAATTTTAAAAACTGGTCTTAATATCAAAGTTAAAAAGCAACCCAAACAAACAACAATTGTCAGCTTCTTAATGGGAAAGGACGTAAATTCCATTTTGTTGTCATTTTTGGAACACAAAGTTTAGTCTTTTTTCTTTTCTTAAATTTGCTATTCCAAGAAATAGTTTATGTTTGCCGTCGGTGGATAAGGGAGAAATTATCTCGTTGATTTAAGCCGTGTAATTTTCTGTCATCGGAACATATTTTTTTTTTGTTCGTGGCGACACGCTCCGAACTGTGTCGGCTGTCAATGGCCGTGCTGTCTGTCTCGATTGTCTCCGCGTTCCATCCACTGAGGATTTTACGACTCTAATCTCTCTCTGACACAAAGCAGATTGTTTGAAGCGTTTCCGCCGGTGCTTTTTCATTTCTTTTGGCCATTATTTCATTCGATTTATATTGTTTATAACAAGTGTTTTGAGTTTTATTATCGGGACAAATCGTTACTTGGATGATTTTCGATGACTTTAAAGTTGTCGTTTCAGAGGACAAAAACCTGTTTGAGATATTGAACTTTTGAAGCGTGTGAAGACAATTCAGTTAAAATGTATGAAAGGGTGTAAAGACTTTAAAATCAAATTATTTCTAATTTGGTTTGATTTCTCGCTCTACAGTCATTTTGGGCACACGAGGGCTAAACAGACCGGAACCTATAGTATAGCAGGGATTCCGGACCGTTACTACTACACCACAAACGTCGCTGAGCCTAAGCTGAGTTGCCTTTCTAGTTTGGAAATGATTTGGGTGAGAAGTCTGATTTGGGTTCTGTGACGCCTCTGGTCATAGGAGATGGGACCTACGATTTAAAGTGGATTCCGAACCACTACAAACATACGGCACCGCCGGAATTACCGAGCGCCAGAAAGTTAGTCACTCGACGATCAGGCCCCTACTCAGCAGATTTGGAGACAGGAGATGTCGTCTTTACGGGGAACGGTTGTCAGTAGCATAACGTTCTTACAGATATAGTAGACTGGGACAGTAAAATGGATTCCGAATCACTACAAAAACTCATGACAACCGCTGGAACTCGAAACTTGGGGCATCAAATGTTGGAGCTAGTCACTCGGCCATCAGGATCAGATCTGATACTACAACTATAACAAGTAATATAAAAAAAAAATTTTAAAGTCAATTCTCCTTTTTTCCCCTATCGCAGAGTCCTTTATAAATAAAGTTGAAATTTTCCTCTTACATCTGGCGCCATCTATTGGTAGATATATGCAACTTAAATCTAAAAAAAAATTAACGAATTAAATTTAATGAATGAATGAACGATTAAAAATTTTATGAACGATTGAAAAAAATTGAACAAGATATACACTGAAGTGACAAAAAGTCATGGGATACCTCTTAATATCGTGTCGGCCCTCCTTTCGCCCGGCGAAGTGCAGCAACTCGACGTGGCATGGACTCAACAAGTCGTTGGAAGTCTTCTGCAGGAATATTGAGCCATGCTGTCTCGATAGACGTCCATAATTGTGAAAAAGCGTTGATGGTGCAGGATTTTGGGCACGAACAGACCTCTCGATGATGTCCCTTGGGATTCATGTAGATCTAGGTGGCCAGATCATTCGTTGGAATTGTCCAGAATGTTCTTCAAACCAATCGCGAACAGTTGTGGCCCGGTGACATGGCGCATTGTCATTCATAAAAATCCCATCGTTGTTTGGGTACATGAAGTCCATGAATGGCTGCAAGTGATCTCCAAGTAGCTGAACATAAGCATTTCCAGTCAATGTTCGGTCCAGTCGCACCAGAGGACCAAGACCATGCCATGAAAAACAGCCCACACACCATTACGGAGCCACCACAGCTTGAACAGTGCCTTGCTGACAATTTGGGTCCATGGCTTCGGGGGTCTGCGCCACACTCGAACCTACCATCAGCTCTTACCAACTGAAATCGTGACTCATCGGACCAGGCCACGGTTTTCCATTCATCTAAGGGAAATGCCCACGAGAGTCGCTGCAAGCGATGTCGTTCTGTCAGTAAAGGCACTTCTTGAGTCGGGCTTCTGCTGGAATAGCCCAAGAAAGCCAAATTTCTCCGCCCAGTTCTAACAGACAAGTCCCTTGTACGTCCCACATTGATTTCTGCGGTTATTTGAATGCAGTCTGTTTGTAATCTGTTAGAATTTACGACTCTTTACAGACGTAAAGTCTCGTTAAGTGCAGGCGGTCGACCACTGCGCTGTCCATGGTGGGATGTTATGCCTGAAATGTCATACTCTCGGCACACCTCTTGACACAGTGGATCTGGGAATGTTGAATTCCCTAACGATTTCCTCGAAATGGCATGACCCATGCGTCTAGCTCCAACTAACATTCCGCGTTCAAAGTTTAATTCCCCGTCGTGCGGTCATAATCACGTCAAAACCTCTTCACATGAATAACTTGAATGAAATGAAAAAGTCTTTGCGAAAGCACTGCGCATTATACCTGTTCTACGCGATGCTACTGCCATCTGAAAATTTGCATATTGCTATCCCATGACTTTTGTCACTTCAGTGTATATAGGGGGAGAGTGTGAGCTGATAGAAGGAATTGAAAAAGAGTAACAAAATATTAAAACTGCAGATTCTTTGATGGCTAGTGATTCCTTAGTTATCATTTACGTATTTATTGTTTATTTTTATTCTCATAATACAAGAAAACAGGCCGGTAGAAATTAATTTTCATTTCTCGTGCCGTGCTTTTAATAAATAATGCACTTTGGGTTGCCTTCTCGGAATTTGTTTCCACGTAAGAAATCAGTTGACTACACAGAAACGAGGTTGCAGCTGAGGAGAGAATCGATCCTGCTTCCCCTTAACAGGCTCGTTAATGTTTCTGGGAAGCAAGTAATCCGATCAAGAAGTTTCTGAGCTGAACGAGTCATTAGCGCACGAATCGGGACATTCCAGGAATGCAGTGAAAATACATTTGCACATTGAATGTCCACTTAGAAGGAGGTGGCCGATCCGAAGAATTCCTAAGTGCATAATAAGCGGCGTTCAACTGCACTTTTAACATTGTTGTTGTGTAATCTTAAAATAATTATTTTTATCTTTTACGCAAGACAGTTAATTTATAATGTATGAAATATTTTTGTATTACCTTGAAGGGCTTGAATATCTTGAGGGTCTTGATATGAATTTTTTTTTGACATATTTATTTTCTAGCAGTCTTTCTCTTCTTTTGCCATTTGTTAAGACTTTTTATATATGATTTCCTCACTGTTTTTAAAATCTCCGTTACAATCTCAACGGAAGGAAAAAAATTTTTTTTGTTTTTGTTAGTAATGACTTTAGTATTCACTATGATGTGTATAGGTTTTGATTTTTTATTTGTTTTACATTAAGGAATTTATTCCATTTTTTTTTTAAATAGAGGCTTTGTAACATTAAGTAATCCATATAGAATAGACATGTAAATTTACGATAAAAGTTCAGAACAATTATTCAATTTGGTTCTCAAACGTGACTTTGAAGAATGTCAATACGATCTCTAAGCTTATTGGATGAAGCTGAGATTTCCTTTAAAATCAAATTCAAAAAAAGATATTTTCCGCAAAATTAATTCGTATCGCTATAAATTCAATAAATTTTAATCGTCTGACTACTAATAGCCCTATTTAGTGACATAATTACACTTTAGTTAAATCAATTTATCTGCATTTGATATAGAGAAATAGGCGCGGACAATTTCCACTAAGTTGTTCATAATCTTTGAACGGATCATTTGAACTAATCGCAATTGCAAGAGTTTCACAATGGCAAACACAAAGAGCCCGCTGACTCAATTGTTGGTGATGCGACTAAGTGAATTACCGAGACACTTCGGAATCAAAGTAATTAAACAGACATCCAGTCTGGAGCTGACGCACATTGTTTCAATTTGGCGATAAAGCATTTAAACGGTTGCCAACAGTCTGCTTTGTATACGTGTGGGAGCGTTGTTAAGTAAGCTGAAACGATGTGTTGCATTCTATCGCTATGCTAATAATTCTATCGTTATGCTAATATTTTGTGTACATAGCAGAAAATAGGTTTTAATAAAATTTTAATAACGTTCCCTTGAAATTTATTTTAAATGCAGGGCACTTACCTTTAAAATTCCCTCGGGAAACAATGCCGTCCCCCCATCATCGACTTTTCTCTTTCTTCTTTTTCTTTTGGCGTAACAGCCCTACGGTGGGCCAAGACCGTCTGTCTACTATCAGATTTCGAGTAATGATGCATCCCTTATGTTTTTTTTTCTTTTTACTGGGTAGGATTTGCTTCAATGCTCTACAGTCATATGAGAAAGGGGCATACGGTTTTAAAGTAGATTTGGTTTGTTCATATCGTACATAATTAGAACATACATAATTAGAGGACCATTGATGTTCAACAAAAAAATGTCATATTGAAATATCCCATGCGTATGACCACATGCGCACTATAAATTTGTAAGCCGGAAATCTTTTTAATTTGAGAAGGTAAAAAGTATATGTGATTATTTCTCTCCAAACTCAAATTCTAGAAGAGTTCATCCAAAATTACGATAGCAAAATATGGGTAGAGTACAGTATTATAGCCCCACTCCGTATTGCACCCTGTTTAACGCTGAATATGTTAATATCTACCCGTATCTTTATAGTAGATAAAGTTTTTTTAATTTTAATTACATTTATCGAGCTTTAAAAGCGTTTACCCTGTTCAAATAATGGATCTTTCATAGCAAATAAATTATAATACTATTTACAGTTTGTTAAGCATTACAAATAAATGGGTGATGTACAAAGTAAAAAAGTCTTCTTGCAAACAACATGTGACGAAAATGGATTTCATCCGATCCACAAACTTATTCAGAAAGCGAATAGGCTCAGACAGCTTAGACACTGAGATCAAAGATGCTATCTATCAGCTGAGAAGAGTACGTTGAGAAAGAAACTGACAGAGAAAAGAGAAACTAGAGTTTTTTCCATAAAAGGACAGCTTACTGAATACACAAATGATCTGGCAAGATAAGAAAAGTAAACATTAAAGACATATTATTTTGAGCTTTTAAATATATTACAGTCTAGCCCAACATCTTCCGGTCTCGTATATAAATATATATGTAAAAATCTCTCTCTCTCTCTCTCTCTCTCTCTCTATATATATATATATATATATATATAGAGAGAGAGAGAGAGAAGAAGAGAGAGAGAGATTGATGCTGGGCTACTCTGTAATATATTTAAAAGTCTCAAAATAATATGTCTTTATTTATTTTTCTTATCTATCTTAATTAAAACTATATTATTTAAAGTTCTAATCTATTTCCTCAGAAATTATTATTCTTAACCCATGTGTCGAAACAAAAAAATTAGAAATAAATTCTAATTAGTTCGTTTTTATTGAACAAAACCATTTTCTGCCAACTGGTAGCTAGAATTAGAAATTTTATTTAATTTAAAGTTAATAATTAAAAGTTGATTAAAAATTAAGCTAACGTATATTCTTTAACGTGCATAATAACAATCTATCACTCAAATATGACAGCAGATGATCAGTGTCATGGATAATGATACCTCATGAAATTAGCGATTGTCTGTGCGACCTTCACAGTTCGAAACAACTACAGATTGAATATGGACTATAGCATGAGTCATTGCATCATGATTGGGGATGGACCATGGGATGAGAAAGTGTCGACTCCAATTAGAAGTGAGAGAATCTGATCCCCGCCTCTTGACGGATTCTCTTGAGGGAGGGTTGGGGGAGAAGAAGAGGCATAGTTCTGTGACGAGTCTATAAGAAGTATTGTTTTTCTTTTTTTCCTGAAACTGACTGAACAGGCCGAAATTCCGCCTGTTTCCAAAAAGTGATCCCCTTGTGGTTTCGTGTACCACCGTCTAATAATTAAGGTCTGCCGCAAACCACGTATTTTTAGATTCGTCGTAGATTCGAGAACTCTGAAAATCTCCATCTTTGGAGTGAATGGAGTGAACTGCACTTGTGAATCAAATTATCTTTAATTTTCATATTTTATGTAAATAGAGTTCTGTATATGTATATATGTATATATAGTATGTAATAATGGAAGAAGCCGTTATAGGTATCCTTGAAACCATTATAAGTCAAGTCTAGGCCGAGACGTTGCATACTGGATAAACAGCTAATAACATAATATATTAATTTTTTTCTTAGTCAGTCATAGCAATAACAATTTTAAACTTAGAATACGAAAAAAAAGATTTTGTAACGCTACATAATTATAGCAATCCTAAATAGAGTCTTCATCTAGAATTTCATCATATAAAATAAACAATTTATAAATAATCAGGAACATTGCATTTGAAAAACAAACAAAAAAACAGTCAGAAGATTATTAAACAAAATAAATACGTTGAATTCGCAATATGAAAAAACATTAAACTAAGCAAACAAATAAATAACAGTTATCAAGTAGCTAACAGGGTGTTTCCATTTTCCATTACGTATTTCGTGAACTTGCTCTCAGCAAAAACATTTAGCGATAAGGGAGGTGAAAAAGTTGTGAACGAATTAACTTCTCTGCACCCACTTTTAGAACTCCCATATTTGCACCTATTAATAGCCGCCGGTTTAAAGGGAGTCTACAAAACGCTCCCATCAACAGAGAACTGGCTTTTTTTTTACTGTTTCAAAACAGCACTTGTTCCAAGCAAACTGCCACAGTTACCTTTTTGCAACGCACATTTGTATCTATTTAAAACGCCCATGTTGTGAAATCAGAGGAACTGTTATTTTTTTATTATGATAAAAAAAAATAAAGTTAACTTTATTTTTTAAAAGATGTTTATTTTGTTGTTAACTTTATTTCTTTTAAGACTTTACTTAATTATTTTATCAATATTAAAAATTAGATTTTTTATTGTGTTCGTTAGTGTGTTATTATTTTTAATAGTACTAAAACCTACATTTTAAATGGAATATAATCATTATTGTTTTACTTTTTGAGAAGAAATATTTGATTTAAAGAGGCCGAAAAGAAAAATTAAATTAAAAAACATTTAAATATTTTACAATTTTCCTACATTTTCTATTCATCGCAGTCTTTTTAACTAAAACTTTAGATTTGTTAACTTTCTCTATTAAATATTTTAAACTAGTCTTTTTAACTAATTTTTAACTGACTAATTTTTAATTACGTTTTGAAATAATTGAAATATTATTACTATGGTTCAGTGAAATAGGAGCATTTTTTTTTCAGATAACTAGCTAGCTGAAAAGATTCTATTTTCCTCAATAAATAGCTCTTAGACAGTGGGATTACAGACATGCGGAGTTAATAAGGTAGGTGGTCTTTCTTTAAAATAACATTTAAACTTATTTTAATCTAATTATTATTTATTTAACTAATTTTTTTTTAGCTTAAAAATGACTAAAATTTTAATTAAACTCCTAATTCAATATTAACTTTTTAACTATTTTTAACTAAACTTTTTAGCTAATATTCTGCTTCTTTCTATTAAAAAAAATGTGAGACCATCGTCTTTTATAACATTTATTTGCAATCAGTTCCATTTTAATTAGTGGGTACAATTAAAGAACCGGTGCAAAAAAATACACAAAGAAGGAAAAATGGGAAATGACTATATACCCTTAAGAGAAACGAAGCCTTCATTTGTGTTAAGCAAGAGAAAACCCAGAATATATCCACAAACAACTGTGAAAAAAAATCATCTTAGATCACAGTCTACTTTTAAATAGTAGCTGAATGATAAGACTTATGAACTCAATAATCGCCAAACCTTTCTTAAGCTTGATGCCTAGTGCAGGCTAAGATCGCATGCCCCAGATCATCAGCCAATCAGAAGCCTTAGCGGGCAGAACTTTAGGTTTCTGATTAACAAACATTCTGTTACGACATGAAATCTTTGCAATTGGTGGGAATTATCAGCTTGAAGCATTCATTCCACGTGTAAAGTTATATGTCAAAATAAATATTAATTTTATGATTTTTAAAAATTTTTATTAAAGATTTTAAAGTGGCTAAAAAATCTCTAAAGACACACAAGTCTACTTTTAAATAGTGGCAGAATGATAAGATTGATGGACTAACTCATCGCCAAGCCTTTCTTAAGCTGGATTTCTACCAGATACTAAGATCGCACGTCGCAGAACATCAGTCAGTCAGAAGACTGAACACTTATTCTCTCAGGGTGTTGACGTTCTATGGCATGAGATGTTAGTATTTGATTGGAATCCAACTTTAAGCTTCAAAGTTAGAGTTTAAATATCGGAATAAATAATAATTAAAAATTAATCTGTTCATTAATATTAATTTTAAAATGTTTAATTGGTTAAAATTAATCAAACGTTCTATAAGTGTCAATTCCTGGATATTTGGAAGAATATTTTTTTTTAATATCGCTGCACCTTTTATTCCTCTGTATGCCCGGATCACCCCATTGCCTTCGGGAAGACTTTAGGGATATCTAAACCACTTTTGGGTGTCGAATGGGGAAGATGAGAAATCTCGAACCAGGCAGCTTTCCATGCGAGACTGTCCAGGCAGCTTGACTGTCCAAGTTTTCCCACCCTGTCAGAATCGCCATTAAATTTTCTGGTTTCTGAAAGAAGAGGCAGGCAATGGACGCCATCCAATATTCTAACCTAAGTCTTCTTGTACTTTAGCTGCTCACTATATTGGGCCACGAGCTGGCCAGTCAGGTAAATTGTGATTTGGGTTTCCAAAATGATAGAACACGATTCGAAACCATATCAAGACTTCCTCTGTGCCTACGCCAATGATGGAGATGATAAAGTCCAGAAAGGTGTTTCGTTCTAATACAGCTGGCAAACACTTAGACGGTTGTCTTTCATGCCTTAAGGCAAACACTGCACCGACGTTACACACTTAGCACTACCCAGGATGTGTGTGTGTAGCTTGAAGATAAGCTACGGACGCGGAGTAACACTAACCCCGCAACACTCTACGATCCTATGAGACCGTGACCTACGGTTTAAAGTAGATTCGAACCACTACAAACATCCATGGCATCGACGAAACTCGAGCCCGAAACCTGTGGTACAGAGAGCCAAAACGCTATTCACTGGCCTGCCAAGGCCCTATAGACCAGAAAGTTGTTCCGTCCAATTGTCTAGGGATTTCATACTGAATTTCAGCAGAAGTAGATAGGGTGCATTTCATTACAACCCACGTGATGCACCCTATGTAATTCTGAATGTTCTGTTCAAGAGTGAATGCCATCAGTTTGATGTATCCCGAGAATGGCAGTGTAGGCCATGTAGACACATCTACTTGCTTGCTTTATTTGGAGTTTCTTCCGACTCCTTTTTAAAAATGGATGTCTTCCCGTAGCTGAAGAAAAGTTCATGATGACCTTGAAGGGGGAATGCGGATAAGTCATTTCTAAAATTAGAATTTACGAAATTCACCCTACTCTGTCATACCTTGCGCTGCTTTTTTTTTTTTTTGTTCAGTACTTCTATGTTTGGGTTCCAAAAAGAGGAGCAACGATTGTTTCGTACGAACCAAAGAAGAATAGAAGCGTCACACTTTCTTTCTGTTCTTGTGTTTCGATTACATATAATGATAAAATTACAGGAAATAAAAAAAAAAAAAAAAAAAACCACACTAGAGGTTATATCGTTAAGAACACAAATTAGAGATTATATCGTTTTATAATCTGACAAGAGATGCAGTTGATGAAATGGGAAGCAGCAAAAACCAGAAAA
Source organism: Caerostris extrusa (assembly GCA_021605095.1). Taxonomy (NCBI): domain Eukaryota; kingdom Metazoa; phylum Arthropoda; class Arachnida; order Araneae; family Araneidae; genus Caerostris; species Caerostris extrusa. The sequence continues at coordinate 41,975 of BPLR01006676.1, forward strand.
TCTATCGTTAACTTACAGCGATATTTTTTTTTTTTATTTGTCTAGGGATGTAATATATTGCAATATTGTTGCAATAAATGACCAAATTATATTTTAAATACAAGAAATTGATGAACTAATGTTAATGAACATCAAATTGGGGCCTGATGACTTAGTGACTAGCACTCTGGCTCTCCGTGCCATAGGCTTCGGGTTCGAGTCTTGGCGATGCCATGAATAATGGAGTGGTTCGGAATCCACTTTAAACAGTAGGTCCTGGTCTATCTCCTGTTCTTCATATCTGCCAGTAGGCAAACGGCATTGGTCCACCATGGGGCTGTTGTGCCATTGAAGAAGAACATCTAATTAAACGACGTTTCTTGAAAAATGTGTAAATTCAACATCCTAAAGAATACAGGCAGAAGGAAAACGAGCCAGAAATGCTTTTAAAAAATTAAAAGAAAAAACTGGTATCTGATGAGGGCATGGCAACAAAAGGTCCAAAACCATTCGTGTATTAAATGCCCTAAAGAAAAGGGTAGAAAAACTAGATATGCTTGATAAGTATACCAAAAAATGCATATGTATAGAACACATGGCTACGTGGATTGCATTTGCATGAAATTTTTAATAGTATATTTATTTTTAAAAAGTATGCAATTTGTATTTCTCAACATTACGTTTATACTTTTCGTGCATTCGAGATATGAATGTATATCCAACTGCATACATTCTGGGTGCCTATTTTAGTTTACTATTGTCGCATGTCAATTGCAAGGTTAAAAGGTAGGCTTTAGTAGGCAATATCATTTCAATAATTCAATCTTTTCTCAGCAAACAACAATCCATATTTTAAGTGCCTAAGCTTGTGGAAGCTCTGGAATTCGGTGCCACAGATTTTGGTTTCGAGTCCCGGCGGTGTCCTATATGCTTGCAGTGTTTCTAAATCCATTTTAAACAGTAGGACCGGCCTAATACGACTGTAGAACATTGGGCTGACAACACTACCTTGTGAAAAGAAAACATCTCCTGTCTCGAAATCTACCAGTAAACAGACGGACTTGGCCTACCATGGGTCTGTTGCGCCAATGAAGAAGAAAAAGAACATTGAAAAAATAATTATGAAATTCTCAAAATTAGAAATCAGAATAATATAGAAGGATGATGAAGGATCAATATGTCCCACAATTATGAAATGAGAACAATTTTATCTACACCCAATTACACCTAATCTGTGGTTCCACCGGACTCGTGGTCTGGTGCTAATGTGGGAACTCAGACTCGAATCCAATGGCGGCGTTAATTGTCAGTCACTGCTTTCAGAAACAAGGAGAATCAATGGGGATTGTGGGTAAAATGTTCCTCATCGACTTCAGTGCATTACTCATGATGTGTATAATGGAACATGAAACCCATCCATACTGTTATTCATAACATTGGGCGACTTATTTTTCTCTTATATATGACGAAGGACCTCCCTAGCGAGGAAAGGATTTCGGGATGACTTTTAGGGGTAACGGGTCAGTATTTTGGTGTTGCATAAGAGAAAATGCTATACACATGTTGTCGCAATCACCTTCAAGTCTCTTCGTTTCTGAAAACAGTGACTGCAACGGGCATCGCCAATAAATTCAAGTCTGAAGCTTCCTATTTGGCACCGATCAAATTCACTCACTGGCACTATAGCCCATGGGCAAGTGGGTTCAAGGTTGTCCGCCTACTGGAAGATTTCCAGACAAGAAATTTCTTTTACTGAGTAAAGTTGTCAGCCCTACACCCAACACTCTACAGTCACATTAGACCATGACCTACTGTTTAAAGTGGGTTCCTTTTAAGTTCTTTTTTCGTGGGTTATTTTCCACTACAAACATCCATGGCACTGCAGAAACTGCGAAACCGGACAGAGCGCTGGTCACTCGGCCCTGAAGCCTCACTGAGTCGAACAGCCACCGATTTTCAATAATAAAAAGGAAAAAAAAAATCTACATTTTCATTACACTCACACACAAATAAATAAATAAACAAGAATCAAACATTAAATTTATAAATAAGCACATTGAATCTGAATTTTAGAAGTACAAAAAATAAATAAATAAATAAATAAAAACCAAAAACTAATAAATACAAAAATAGCTATCAAATCACCAAATTTTGGCGTCTTAATATTTCTTTATGCATTTTACGGAGTTTCTGCTATGAAAAAACACATTTAAAATACAATTAAAATATAAATTTAAAATAATTTTTCTTGACAGAATTGCATTTTGAAAGATGATATGTATTATTTTACCTTTTTAGAAAATTTAATTAATTTTCAAAATATAGTTCAACACGCTCTGCGAATAAAACAAAAAATGAATTTGAAAATGATATCACATAAATTTAATCACATTAAAGACCAATTATTTTTATCTTTTAAAATAAACACATTTTTTTTTTGAAAAATAAAAAAAAAATAAATTAAATTAAATTAAAAAATAAATAAATAAAAAAAAAAAAAGAAAAATTGAATGAATCTAATATTCTTACTAATAAATACAAAGTTATTTCTTGGAAAGCGTCGTTTAATGTTGTTTTTGATCATGTTGATTAATATTATAAAAAAAAAATTTTTTTTATTTAGTTAGTTTAATTTTTAAAAATAAAATATGGCCTTAGATAAAAAGACGAAGGCAAAAACAAGTGTGTTTATTTTCAATTCTAAGGGGAAAAGTTTTCATTTTGATCTTTAAATATACATTTATAAAAAGTTGTTATTAGATTTTTTTGAGCGTATTAAAACAACTTTTTTTTTTTAAAAGATTTCTTTAAAAAATATAGTTAAATATTATCATTAATGAATTTAATTATTTCTTATGAATTATTAAAATTTAATTTATTATTTTTCTTGTTAGAAATTAAATTACCACAAAATATTAATCAAGAATTTTAGCTGCCTGCTCGTGGCTCAGTGTTAATGCAGCTGATGAAAAGTAAGCGTAAAAACTGGATCAGCTAGTGACCATTGGTTCGATTCCGCTCTCGTGGCATGCTTTTGAATAACTAATGGAGTGAAAGCGTCTATGATCAACAACTGGACTGCTAAGCTTAAACTTCAAAGATTTTCACCCTAAAAGATTAGCCAATGTAGGACAGTTACTTTTTAAATTTCCCATATTCTCCCTTACACCATTAATCTAAAGGACAATGTCTAACAAAATTCTCTCTGTTTTCAAGTTCTTTTTCCAAATTGAAGATGCATCTTTGCCATAGATAATACATCTTTTGACCATGGTCTTGGTCTTGTCTATTTTGGACCAAGGGATTCAACACATAGTCTGGGCTATTTTTTACGATTGACCTTAGTGTATGATCTAGTCTACACTAGATCATGACTTCTTTAGACCGTGAGACTTCATGATATTGCTCATTTGGGAACATATAACTAAATACAGGGCCTAATCTATATTCAATCAAAAAACTAAAATCATAGTGAAGGCTTTTTGAATAAGGATCTTAGCGCGTAATCTGACCTATTTTGGCCATGGCCTGTCGCATTTTGAACAAAGAGTTAGTCTATTCTCGAGCAAGGGATTTTGCATATGGTCTGACCTATATTTACCATGGAGCTTATTGTATGATTGTAGTTTTTTTGTAGTCTATTTTAGATTGTGAGGCTTATAACAGGATATGGCGCATAAACTCACCTATTTTGACCATGGACTGCAACATCTTTAGGCAAGGAGTTAAGGCAATTATCGACCAAGCACATGGTGGGGCTTATTTTTTCACCATGGAGCTTAGTGTATCATCTAGCCGATGTTAGACCGTGTAATTTAAAACATGATATGGCTCATCTGGGAACAAAGAACTAAGTGCAAGGCCTAATCTCTATCAATCAAAGGGATAAAAACATACTGAAGGCTATTTTTGACCAAAGGTCTTAGTGCATAATCTGGCCTATTATGACCATGGGCTGGTGTATTTTTGAACAAGAAGCTAGATTATTATCTACCAAGGGATTTAGCACATGGTGTGGCCAATTTTTTACCATGGAGCTTAGTGTATGATCTAGCCTATTTTAGTCCGTGAAGTTTAGAACATGATATGGCTCATCTGGGAACAAAGAACTAAATGTAAGGCCTAATCTATATCAATCAAAGGGATAAAAACATACTGAAGGCTATTTTTGACCAAAGGTTTTAGTACATAATCTGGCCTGTTATGACCATGGGCTGGTGTATTTTTGAACAAGAAGCTAGATTATTATCTACCAAGGGATTTAGCACATGGTGTGGCCAATTTTTTTTTACCATGGAGCTTAGTGTATGATCTAGCCGATGTTAGACCGTGAAGTTTAGAACATGATATGGCTCATCTGGTAACAAAATGTAAGGCCTAATCTATATTCAATCAAAAGGGCTAAGAACATAGTGAAGGCTATTTTTGACCAAGGGTCTTAGTGCATAATCTGGCCTATTTTCGGCTATGGGCTGGTTCATCTTTAAGGAAAGAGTTAGTCTATTATAGACCAAGGGATTTAGCAGTTTTTTTTTTTTACCATGGAGCTTAGAGTATGATCTAGCTTATTTTAGATCGGGAAATTTAGAACATGATATGGCGCATCTGGGAACAAGGAACTAAATGCATGGTCTAATCTATATTCAATTAAACTAAAACATAGTGTAAGCTATTTTCAACCAAGGGATTTAGCGCATAATCTGGCCTATTTTGAACATAGGCTAGCGCATCTTTGAAATAGGAACTAGGTTATTTTTGACCAAAGGTCTTAGCGCATAATTTGGCCTATTTTGGCCATGGGCTGGCTCATATTTGAACAAGGAATTAGGCTATTATCGACCAAGGGATTTATAAAGCGGTCTGGCTTATTTTTTTTACCATGGAGCTTAGTGATGATCTAGCGTATTTTTAGACAGTTGGGCAAAGTACGAATGTTCAAACTTCTGATAATTGTTTCAACAAAAATGCATCCTAAATATATAAACGTGTTTACCATAATGAATAGGCAAAGTAGGAATGTGTATATATATATATTCTATATATATGAATATGTGTATTTACTCACTGAATGTCGTTCTATTGCTTTGAATACATTCTCACTGTTAAATTCAGTCATTTTTTGTGATTTAGTGAAGTATGTAATAATTGAAAAATCAACAAATATTCTTGTATCTTGATTATCATTAGTAATTAAGGATATAAGATCTTCTCATGAAAGCACTAGCCTTATAGATGTATAAAATATATATAAGATGTATAAATAGTAAAGAAAATAATAAAGAAAAACAATTCCTCATTAAATATAACTGCCTGAACATAATAAAAAGAAATATAATTATTGAATTTATGATTAATTAATTACGTTGTTTTCCTGAAATTCTTGGAACTTTGGTATAAGTGCAATCGATTAATAAAACAATTTTTATAATAGCGTTTATTGTAAGTTTTTATTTATTTAAATATTCATGACTTAAATTGTTTGTTCACAAATATATATTCGTTTCAATTAAAATTGCGCATTTTAGTGCATAATCTGTTTACAATCACAAATGTCTTATTGGGCAATTTTCCAACAGCAAATGTTTTCATAGAAAACACATTTGAGATTCTTGGGCCATTGTAATAAATTAAGTAAATAATGGATGTAATGAAGTACATACAGTGTTTAGTCCAACTCAGTTATGCCATAAAAGACATGACTGCGCAAAACATGTGCACGTGTGCACAAACACTCTGAAATATCACCCAAACAATGCAATCCGTCTTTCGCAGAAGAACACATCATCTCTAAGTTTGCCTTTGTCCACACCTCTATAGACAGGTGCAATCGGCATGCCTTAACCGATAGCGCACGTCTCTGCTGTCTCAAAAAACATCACGATTTTTTTTTTTGCTTCGGGCAAACATCCAGTGGGAAGAAGATACAAAGAAGCCGACCGCAACACCTGTCCGACGCCCCCGCATTTCGAAGTTTGCATCAGAGAAAGTCGTCTGCCGGATTTCGAATAAAGGTGTTTTTCGAACGCGTGTTGTTTCTTTTGTGCGTGGGTAGACGGAAGTACGCGATTTAAATGCTGCAGTGCTATTCTTTAAATGTCACAATTTTCTGCGCGTTGTACTCTAACACAGGGATGGACTGTAGAGCAATAATAAAAAATGGGAGCGCTCACCTATTATGAAAGAAAATTTTTTTTTTTTGTTCTAATGTAGCTGGCAAACACTTAGACAGATTGTCTTGGATGCCTTAAGGCAAGCGCTGCACCAACGTTACTCACTTAGCACTATCCAGGAGGTGCGTGTAGCTTGAAGATAAGCTACGGACGCGGAGTAACAGTACCCCCGCAATGCTCTACGATCCTATTAGGACCGGGACCTACGGCTTAAAATGGATTCCGAACCACTACAAACATCCATGGCATCGCCGGAACTCTAACCTGAAACCTGTAGTACCGAGCGCCAGAGCACTAGTCACTCAGGCCCACTGAAGGGACAAAAAAAATTAATTTCTCCCATCCTTTTCGTACTACAGTTAGCGGGGCTTGGCTTATTTTCCCATGTCCTTTAGAAAACTGTTATAAATTTCTTGTATCAATATATTTATATTCTTGAACAAAAATGTGCAATGGCAGAAAAAGATATATTCTATCTCGCAAAAATTAAGAAACAGAAAATATGCCTGATGAATAAAACTAATGATAATGGTTTCCTTAAAACGCATAAAATATCAAAAAGAATTTCATTTATTGATAACAAAAATATGAGAAATTTATATTTAGAAATATGAATATATATTTTTTAAAGGTTAAAAAAATGAAGCAAGCATTTTGAAAGTTATTGTATGATAGAATTTTTTTTGTTTTTGGTCTCGCCAATAGTTATAGATCAGTGGTGTTCAACCAGCGGCCCTCCTTGAATATTTTTCCGACTTCATATCACACTTTTACAAAATATACTCATTTTATAATGGCCAAAGTAGTGAAAACCAATGTATTAAAAAAGTGCATTATGTGTGCATCCTATATTCAAAAATAAACTGTTGAAATTATGAAAAAAATAAACTTTGGTTTTAAAATAATATTCTTGCGGATATAGGACAGATATTGCCTGTTTTATTTATGAGTTTACAGTTATGAGTTCGCAGAATAATTAAATTATATTCTTAAAACTCATGTTGTGCGGGCATCTTGGAACATCTAATATAGCAGGTTCTATGTTTCACTTTAAGTGACCTCAGTGACGTAGTGACCATATCTAGATGCACACAGTTGATTGTTGATAACAGAACAAACCAGAATCTTAGTTCAAGTTGTTAGCGCTTTTGGTTCATCTTACACCAGCGAAATTTTTTTTTTTCTAAAATGAAATTAAGTAAACACAAAACACTCTCAAATATAACGCACGCTAACCTGTAACACCCATTACGATATGCAAATTCCCAAATTGAGATCGATTTGCAAAAGCTAAATGAAAGAGTGAAGAAACAAATATCACACCAGTAAAATAATTATGTTTCAATGATTTCATATTTTTTTATTTCGTTTATATTTATATTTCATTTTAGTGTTATATATTTCTTTTGCAATGTGTGTTTAGTATCATTATCATTATATTATCTATGTTTACATGTAAGAAGAATAGTAAACGCAAAAATAATAAGCCATTATGTTTCAATTTTTCACTTCAAAAAAATGCCTGTAGTGGGTCTAAATTTAATATCGAGATATATAATTTTATATGCGGCCCGTGAAGTTATTTCCAGAGTGACCTGCAAAATCATTTGCGTTGGCCACCCCTGTATTAAATAATATAATTTAAAGTCATATATTAAATAACTAAATAAACGATAGTATTGAAGGGAAATGATTTCGTTTTTCCCTCTCGTAGTCTTTTCTTGATTTGGAATTATATCTGGTTTGGCCAACTCTGTGCTAGCCTATTCTGAAAACAAAATACAGTGGTTACCTTCTCCCATCTTGTACTGCAATTGGCGAGGCTTGGCTTCTTTTCCTTAGAAAACTGTTATAAATTTCTTGCATCAATATACTTATATTCATTAAACCAAAAATGTGCAATGACAGAAAAAGATATATTCTATCTCGCAAAAATTAAGATACAGTAAAGTATGCTTGATGGATTATACAAATAAACATATGAAACATAATTTCCTTAAAATGCATAAAATATCAAAAATAATTATATTTATTGCTAATAAAAAATAGGAAATTTGCATTTTTTTAAAGTTTAAAAAATGACTTACTAATTTTGAAAATGTTTGTATAATAGAATTTTTTTTTTTTTGTCGTCTCGCCAATAGTATAGATTGCCGTCAAAAGTCCAAATTACATCTGAAAGATCGCCAAATTTCATCTAAAAGATCGCCAAACTAAATCCAAAAGATCCCAAACTAGCTCTAAAAGATCACCAAACTACCATCATATATGTATATATCTGCCTGTTTTATCATTTTTCAATGCAAAGCAAATAAACAAAGCAACTAGTTCCATACAAAGAAATGGGAGAAAATCAAATGTATTGCTGAAATTTCATCCATCACTAGATGAGCCTCTTGACTTCAATTTACCAACCTCCATGCCATGGATGTTTGTAGTGGGCCGGAATCCACTTTAAACCGTAGGTCCAGATCTAATATAACGATAGAGATTTGGGCATAGTGCTGACCCGACCTACAAACTACCCCGTAAAAAGAAAACAACCCTGCCCGTAAACATCACCTGTCTCGAAATCTGCCAGTAAACCATGGCCCACTATAGATCTGTTGCAGCCATTGATGATCATCATTCAGGATTTGGTACGACTTGTAATAAATGACTAAGCGTAAATGTGATTAGTGGATGGTTTTGTTATTTTATCCAATTTTTATATATCTGTAACTAAAAATGTTTTATTCTAAATATATATTGATACGAATTCAATTTTAAAATTAAACATGTTTTTGCAATAAAAAATAAATACATAAGGATCATTCTTCCAGGCTAGCTGTGTTGACAAAAGTTCTGATCTTTTAATTTGCTGTAAGTTAGAAAACATAGAAAAAATTTTTTTTTTTTTTTTTATAATATTTAAATGCTCGTTTTATTACAAAATCTGGATCATATTTTGTACTTCAATCTTTCAGGAAAATCTAAGAATAATAATTAAAAAACTGACATATTTTATAGAAAAATCAACATATGAGGAAGTGTGCAGCCAAAAAGCAATAGGGGGGTTAATTTCTGCATCCCTGCTTTTTCATACATAAAATATAATCTTAAGTTATTAACATAATATATTGTAAATAAAGAATTAAAACACATGATATTACATTGCTTTTGTTGAACATCGAAGAATCTCGTGCTCCACTTAATGTAAGCCGCCAGCAGTTAATTGGGTAAAATTCCTTAATTTCAGAAAAAAAAATCAACTTTTGATGAAATCGTGTTGGAAAAAACTATTTCGTCTAGACTCTTGAGGAAAAGAAATTCAAATTTAATAATTTGAAAGCTTTCAGAACAACAGTTCATTGTTAATTTAACTGTATATCAGGTACATCGATAAATTTTCTCAAATGTATATTTTTAATATATGAAAAAAGTATATTAGTGAGAATAAACATTGCTATCAAGTTAATATGTGTGTCTGTGTGTAATCCTCAATGTCCTGCAGGGCGTATGACACTGAGGATTAGACCAATGAGTAATCCCAAGAGCAATCTACAGTATTCATAGTATTCATGGAGGAAGTGAAGCTGGGGCAGCTTCTTTTATGATTATCCCTAGTTAGAATTCTTATTTAGCTTCGTGTCAAGAGCTGATTTTAGCCCCATCAAAGAGGACAGTACTTACCAGAAGGAATTTTAAGGCGAACTACGCCCATTTGCGTATCGTATGGGAGAAAACCCGGAAAAATCCCACCATGTAGTCTGACTCACGAGGCAAGATGATGAACATCCCAAACGCCATCGAGTCTGCTCGTTTTGAAACAGTGTCTACAACAAAGCCGCCAGTGGATTGAATCTTGTCCCAAATGCCCACCAGCCACTGAGCTATGAGTCGGGGTATATAATATGTGTTATATTGATTATTGAAATTTTTTCAGGTGGCATGTTTTACATTAATTTTGATACAAAAATTTGTTTTGCAAGCTATACAGTTTTTTCTGAAATATACATTTTTATTACATATAAATAAAAGATAATAATAAGCTCTTTCAATATTAGAAGTGTTATGGTCTAAGAATAAAACACATAGCACAATAGTGGACTGTAATAGATCTCATTTATTCGAAAATCTGAAGCACACTGCTGGTGTTACATTTCTTTCTCTCTCCAGCCAGCTCACCCCACGCAAACAGGATGTTTATATTATCAGGTGCTGGCTTCCACTTACATTTTTTTACATACTGTGCACGTGGAGCTATTTATCCATGAGACAACAAGAAGTGTTATAAAGATATAATAATAATTTTTTTTAATGTTTTACATTAAATGTGATAAATCGTTATAGCTAACAACAATCGCTCATTTTAACTGAAAAACAAAAGTTAAAAAATTACAAACACACAGGAATATAAATTTGTAAAAAACACAAAAAAAAAAATAATATAGTAATTTTGTTAAAAAAATCTTATAAAAAAAAAATTACAAAAGTGAAAATATTATTTGCAAAAAAATTCACAATCAACAATCGATAAACTAAACTCCGATTTTATTAGTCGGTTTTTGAATTAGATTCCTTTTCTTCAGTCTGATATTCTGAAACATTGGGTATTTTTTAAACTGCCGAACTTCTTTGAATCAAACCAAATACTTTACTTTGAATACTTTGGGAAAGTTGTCACAGTAATGAATCAGTAGTTATCAGAAGAGCGTGAAAATTGGTATATAATTATAACCAGACCATTCTAATCAGATATAATGGTTTCATTTTATTAACGTACCATTATAACCAGATATAATGATACGTATTTGTTTAATAGTCTGTCCATAACCTCTTAAACTCATTTATGTTGCAAATGACAACCGAAAGTGGAGTTTCTTTTCTTAGAGTAAAGGTAGTAGCTTCTACGAGGACGAAGTTAATGCAGTCCTCTTAAGCTTCCACGAGGACGATGTCTAGCTCAGGATATAAAGAAGTCTTTATTCTTAAGAAAACTCCTTTCGAGAAGTATTGGCATACAAACAAATTTATTTGATTTACAGATGTCTAGCTCAGGATATGAATGTCTCTGCAACCAACATTCATAGCCTCGATTCCAAAACGATTTCCATCAATTTTATCAGATGGCCGATGAGTTTAAGAACAATTAAATGGAAATTACTCTTTTTTTGAATTTTTATATTTACGAAAACACTTTTTATACATAAAAAACACCCAATTTGAAAGACTTTGCATATTGATATAAAAAAAAAATTTATATTACACAACGATACGACAAATAACATATTTTAGAATGATATAAGTAAAAAAGAATTTTCGAATCAGGTAAAATTTAAAAAGAAATTGATACCAATATAAACTTACAATATCGTTAAAAATAGACAAATAGGAAGAAGATTTTTATCCACAGTAAAATGCCCCAGTTGAAATGAGAAGAATTATTTTGTGGTTCCATTTCATTAAAAACAGGAGATTTTCTGAAAACATTGATCCTTTTAAATTACTAATAATTAATAGTAATAACACTTTAATAGCACCGCAGTAGATTTTTGGAACATCCATTTCACATTTTTTTTTTTTTTTTTTTTGCATATTCTGGTTTTTATCACTTATTTTTATAAATGTAGTACATCTTATCAAACCAGTGAAAATAGTAGTATACCCAAATGTAATATACCTTTATCAAATGTAACTTTTAGCCTTAAATTTAATTTTCGTTAAATTTTGTTAAGCTAATAGGTGTATGTTCCAGGTTGAAATGAGAAGAATTATTTCGCCCTCCATTTCATTAAAAACAGGGAAGAATTTGAGTGATTGGCGGAATATCTAGCGGCAAGCAGATTAAAATGGTTAAACGGCAGACAAAACAACAGGTTAGCATGTTGTTTTGCAACCAATACACTTTTCAATGTACTCGAATTAACTAGATGCGTTTGTATGAATTGGAAGAATTATTAATAATACAGTTGGGCATTTATTCAATCCCAAAATGACCACAATTCAATTATCAAATATATATGTAGGAAATTACTTAAATGTTGAGAGATGAAACATAAAAAGCTTCCATTGTTTGTGTTAGTCATGAAATTTCCTTGGGGATCTAATTTTCCTTTTGGAAGACAAAAAGAGTCTCTTGTTGTTTGAATACATTTCTTTTCTGGTGGGTGTTACCGTGAGTTAGTAAAGCTTATTTTTATCAAATCACAAAATAAATAATCGTGATAAAGCAGGCCAATTGGCAAAATGTCCATTTTAAACTGGAAGTCAAGTCAAAGCCTTTTTTCTTCGTATTAACATGTCAAAACAAAGGTGAGCAATTAAA
>BPLR01006677.1:0-25914 GCA_021605095.1 Caerostris extrusa
TTATGTGCTGCTGTGGTTACTTCTTATGAACTTTTACAAAGACAGAACCTATGAGTTACACAAAGATTAACCCTTTCTATGTTTTTGGTTGTTATAAAATAATAAAAGCAAACAAAGCAGTAGCAAAGCAAATAAAAAACATGATGGTTTGCTCACTGACTGTTAATATTGCAAAACGCCGATGAATGATGGCTTATCACACCAAGAAAAATTTGGCGTGGTTTGCCTTGCTTCTTGAAACTACCCACTACCACCATTACTCACCACGCCACATCACGTATTCAGCTGAGCCGCGCGTTGGGAGCGACGTGGCAGGCTCGGACATCTCGTGACGCCGCGGATTGAATGGTTTATGAGACCACGAGCGACACCCTGAACCACATTATTGGCCGTAGTACAGCCCCTGGGCAAGTCTCAATTTTGAAACTACCGTAGAACAACAAGCCTCTACTGAACATTGTTGGCCCCACCATGTCACATTTTGAGGAGGGGTATGGGAAATTAAAAATGGCTTGATGACAGAGCTCGGGCGCTCAGAGCCGTGAGCCTGGGTTCGAGTCCCAGGGTTAAATGGATGTTTGTAGTGGCCCGAAGTAAATCAGATCTGTAGTCTAACAGGTTGCAGTAATACTGCCAGTGCCTTCGCCCCCAAAATATTTCCAGCTCCAGAAAGGCAGATGGCCTGGACCATGGGGCTACAGTGCCGTGCCGATGATAAAAGGAAAAGCCGTGAACAAAGGCTGGACAACATTGTGACCAGAAGTTAATGCACTAAAGAATGAATTCATACTCAGTGAAAAATTATCAGCTCTGTGTAGTTGTCAAAATATTGTCCTAACAATCAATTCATTTTTTTAATAGCTTTTTATCACATTCTTCTCACTTTTAGAATTAAATTTTACCCTTTTGTTGAATCAAATTCTTTTCTACAGTTCACTTAGTTACAAATTAAATAACAAAATAAATGTTATTTGCACTTGTAAATATATATCAAGATATTTTTAAATTAATTTTTTAAAATTGCTCCTTGTAAATGTTTCAGATCCTCTAGTACATTTTGCGATAGATACACTGACTCACAAATTTTTAAAAATATTTGAAATTGTTATAAAGGACGTTATTTATTCTGTAACTGCATTTTCATACGAATCATGGGTTCATCCTGTATTCACAGAAAATTCCTCTTCTAAACCTTTATATTTTGGAAATATTATTTTTAAATCAGTATTGAGATATGATAAGATTGCATTTTATGCAAGATTAATCTTTATATAGTAAGATATTATTTATAAGTAGCAGATACATTGTCATTTGCAATACTTGGAGGAAAATCTGCAGTATGCAGTAATTAATATTGTGTTAGTTGTGAATCAGAATATTATTACTCTTTATTCAATAAAAGTATATGATTTTTGCTATTTGCTAATGTATTTGGGACACTATTTATAGTACTTGAGGAAAATTCAATATAGTCATTAAATGATTCTAGAGCTGCATCTTTCCATGGAAACTCAAGATCATTTCTTGTAGAAAACGCTCTGAGACCATCCTCATAATTTAAAAATTAAACTCCCACATTGGCCTCAGGTTTTCACCTGCCGCTTTCTGTAGAGCAGTATTGATGAACATTTGTTTGTATAACATCTGTCTATTTTTTTAATAATTTTTTATCACTTACTGCCTTGGGAATTGCTTTACTCCTTTGCTTGGAATGAAAGTTTTCACTGTCAAACGTTTTAAGAAATGGTTTTCAGTTAGTTATTAATTTTTACGTTTACAAAGAATAATCTGCTTCGATAATCATTTATAGGCTTGAGGAAAATCATATCATTTTGAATATCTGAACATTTCAGTTTCATGGAACCTCAGCATCATAAACAGAAGTTTGAGACTGAAACTAATTTAAAATACCCATGAATTACTTCGAGCTCAGTCTAGCTAAAAGAAACCTTAATTGAAGAATAGATATTTAACAAGATTTAAGTTAAAGATAAATAAATGATTTTCAAGAATTACTCCTTGCCTTTATATTCACTTAGTCAGACTCCATTCTCAGGGTTTTAACCCATTTAAGAAACATTAAAAGTTTGAAAGAATAGCACATTAGTTTTGGACAGATTTGTCAGCAATTTATCGTTCCTTATTTACCTTAATCCTCTTATATACCATAGAAAAATGATAAGCATTTTAATTATGTGATTTTTTGCAACACTCTTGCCGAACATTCTCCCCGTGGTCAACACAGAGGGAGGTATGATAGCGCTGGTGCCACAGGCTTGGGATGAGCTCGGCGGTGCCATGAACACGGAGCCTGGAATCCTGCCTTAATCAACCCGGTCTAATAAGTGTTGCAGAGAGCCTCGCGTGGCCAGGCTCCCTGTCCCGCATTCTCCGTCTAGAGTCTCAGTTCGTCATACAGCCGCATTAGATAAGGACTCATGGTTTTGTTTCGGAACCCCCTATTAAACATCCATGGCTCCGCCGGGACTCGAACCCGGAAACCTCAGGCCCCGAGCGCTAGTCACTGTCCATCATAAACTCCCTTTTCCTTATCATCTTCATCATTATTATGCAACAGCCGAGTATGGAATAAGGCCGACCACCTACCTGCTCGGCCTGCAACGGCCAGGCTTCATGTTTGCCATCGAGACCGGACCCAGCGGCGGGATCCCGACATTAAACATCCAGGACTCAACCCGAAACTCCACGATGCCCGGCAATCAGGTATCCTCATTTTATACTGCTCAAAATGTTGTTATGGTGGGACGTATATAAAAGCCCAGTATACCACAGTGCGTGCAGTATCATGCTCGCGGATGAACCTCAGCCTATGTGGCATCAATGCCGCCACTGGAGCCGCAGCCGGCTGAATGAGCTGCTAATGATTCACATTAACCCAAAATACTATCCCAGTTTCCTTTGCTGCACAGAATGAGTAGGATTAGCTGCCTTCACAATTGTTCACAAATTGTTTTTTTATAAACTTGTGTTCCCAAGTAAACTATTTTAAACTTATGCAGAAGCTTTCAGATTTTGAAGTGCCATGTACTTTGCTATTCACAGTTTAAAATTATTTGATTTATTTCTTGTGCAGATCCTCTTTCTCATCTTCATTTTAGTAGTGAATGAGGCTAATTCGATCCAAAATCTCATCGTGCTTAAATGCCAAACCTTTCTTTATTTTACTACATTGGTCGCCGAAAATTTGTTACCCTGAAAGAATGTTTGATATGCAAATATAAAAATTAAAATAATAAATCTTTAGATTTAACTGAAAATCCTGTTAAAGATAAGTCTTCAACTGATTTGAACCAAAATTAAATTTGGGAGTTTTACCTTAAATTAGTAGAGAGGTCTCAAAACCATTTTTCTACAAGAATATTTATCACGCAGAATTTAAAGACAAAGGATAGCCATCCGTTGAATCATTAAAATGATATATTTAGCTTCCTCCATCGTTATTGCGCAATGATTACCACATAGAGATTATTCTCTATAAATATGGTACTGTGTATTTCTTTAAGACGATCAGGCCAACATTATTTTCTGAATCCTTAATAATATTGTTAATTTATGTATATTACTTAAAGCTTTAGTTCGTGTAGAGCAAAGATCTTCTGATACTGGCTGTGGAAAATATATACAGTTATTTGAGATTTCAATGGAAAACGATCACTAGCCTTTTATAATAATTCTCAAATATTTTTGTTCTGTGAGTAACTATCATCTATAAAACATGATGTCTACTAGACCTGGGAGTCCTTGAATTCTTTTCTAAGAGTGCCATTGGTGTCTTCATTCTTAAATTTTTCTCGATTACAAAATATTGGTCTTGCCTGATTAAAATATCATCTTTTATTATTTGGCCTCTTAGCTTTAACTGAAATTTAACTATTTCATTAAAATTTATATCAAAGTGAAAATTTGGATTCCAAGAGGGTGTCCTCGCAAACCTGGATTCAAAAGCTTAAGGCAAAACCGGATGTAAAACTGTTTAAAAAACAGATTTCACTTTTTTGAAGAATTTACACTATTTTGCTCCACTTCCGGTTTTGCTCACTTTGATACTATTGACATAAATCTCATTTTTGTAAATATATCATTTGCTTTAATGTTGACTTGTCTTAATGTCTCCAGTCAGAGCTTTCATGAATATTACGTTTATTTTATCTGTCGCCGTATGACATGTGAATGCTTCACAGCCACATAGAATGTAGTTTAAAAGGATACCCCAGTTTCACTGCAATAGCACTGGGATTGAACTGAAATTAAACAGCTTGTCACCATTCACGGCTCCCTTCATACTCCTCAAAATACAGCTATGGTGAGGGCAGTAATGCAGCTCAGCATACATCAGCAGTAAGAAACATGTCTATACCAACTGTGGGAGTTTTAATTATAGGATATCACTTTTTTTCTCATTGTGTAATGATTTATTATGTGGAGTTTACATAGAAGGTACCAGTACTGAAACATTAAATGATAGATGATTTTCCTCCAAGATTTATAAATCATTATTCAGTCACAGATATTCTTTTTAAATATAAATCTTTTGTATTTATCGGTATACTGATTTAAAATATTTTGCAATTATTTTTAAAAATAATATTTTAACAATATAAAGTTTAGATTAAGATTTTCAGAATTATGATTCATGTTGAAAACTAAAGATATGTTCAGAATAATCATCTTCTTTTAACACTTTCATATATTTTTTAATGTGAGTAAATTATTAACCTTAATAAAATATACACAATCTTGAAAATGAACTATTTGTATTGGCCTAAAATTATTTACAATATTATCTTTTTTACCTGATAGCATGTGCAAAAATAACATTTGTCTATTGTTTTTTGCTTTTGATTACGCATTTTTTCGCATATCGACGCAAAAATGGTTGTTATATTGAACAGATCTGAACACTGTTTCGAATTTGGCTGCCGATGCAGTTTGTCGAGGAGTGCCACCATTTTGAACAGAGCTTTCGGCATACAAACATTCATTCACGATATACCAACACGTTCCTTCTGCTGCTTTTATGCTCACTTCTTGAGGTTATCGTACTCATTTTGCAGTTTTTGATGTTTTCGTCGGTACCAGTCTTTCTTTGGGCACCAGTGCACGTTCGCGCTGCTTCAGCCGTTGCTTCACGGTTGATTTTCAGTAATGCCGGTCATTATCAGCCGTGCCTGATTCACAAGGAAGCGCTTCCGTTAAAGGCAATGCTTTGATAACGACACGAGTTCCATCCATTTTTCTGCTTCCTGTGTCGTTATAACCGCATAGCTAAGAATACGTCACCGAATACCAGAAATCTTTTGTAGGTAAGGCTGACTTCACCATATGGATTTGATAAGTAGCGCTAGTCTATGCAGCCAAAGTTTCATGTTTTTCAGGCCCACCTTATTGTGAATCCTGGAGTGAGACATAACATTTTGAAATACTGAACAGATGCAGTGTCCTTCTCTATGTAAACTGCATGATAAAATATTTTTTCACAAGTTTGAGGTTGTCCAATACTTAGTCTCATGAACAGGGTTTGAGCCTGAAACCAGCTGAAACCGTCATTCTAAGAACTTAGCCTTAACAAAGATTTTATAACCCAAAAGAGATTCCAATAATTATTTTATTGCATTATTTTTTATTACAATTGATTTTTCTTCAATATTAAGGCGAAGACCCTGAAATGAAGGTTTGATATGTGGAAATATAAAAATAAAAAAATAATTATTGGAATCTCTTTTTTAGATTTAACTGAAAATCTTGTTAAAGATAAGTTCTTAGAATGACGGTTTCTTTAGCTGGATTTCGAACTCAAAATTATATTCCTTGGGAGTTTTAATTTTTAAATTATTGGGGATAGCCTCAAACTTGTCTTTTACAAAAATATTTTATCATACGAAGTTTGCATAGAAGGATTAAAAGCGCCATCTGTTCGAATTATTTCAAAATGGTATATTGATTTTCCTCCAAGTTACTAATAGGTGGGCTGAAAGGTTCGTAGGCTGACACATAGATAGCGCTACTAGTATTAAATCCATATGATTTTTAGTTGGGGCCCTACCTGCAAAAGACATGTGTATAAATTTGACAGCTGTTGCACTATTAGTATGCGAGTTATAGCATTTTTAGGAAGCAACTTTTGTTAGTTCGAAAAATGGATAAAAAGGAATTTCGTGTTAATAAAGCATTGCCTTTTTGGCGGAAAAAAAACACTATTGAATCCAAGGCACGGCTTGATAAACATTATTCGGCATTGCACCTGGAAAATCAACCGTAGAGAAGTGGTTTGCTAAATTGCAACGAGGCGAAATGAGCACCGAGGACGATGCACGCAATGGATGCCCTAAAAAGAGGCTGTTACCGACGAAAACATCAAAAAAAAAACCACAAAATAATTTCTGATAACCGTAAAGTGAAGTTGATTGAGATAGCTGAGACACTAAAGATATCAAAGGAACGTGTTGGACATATCGTGAATGAATATTTGATATGCGAAAGCTCTGTTCAAAATGGGTGCCGCTCGAGCTCTCACAATCGACCAAACACATCAACGAATTGATGATTCGAAGCAGTGTTTGGATCTGTTCAATCGTAATAAACCCAACCCAAATTTTTTGTGTCAGATATGCAAAAAAAAAAAAAAAAAAAAAAAAAAAAAATGCATGTCAGAAGCAAAAAAAAAAAAAAAAAACAATAGTTAAGATAAATGTTATTTTTGCACATGTAAATATCAGAGTAAGATAATGTTATAAATGAATTTTTAAGATTGCACTCTTAGAATGAATTCCAAATTTTCCAAGATCCATTAGTAATCATTATATTTTGATAAGGTTAGATAATAATTTACTCACACATTTAAAAAAATATATGAAATTGTTATAAAAAGAAGGTGATTTATTCTCTAGTATGTCTTGCGTTTTCAACATGAATCATAATTCACAGAAAATCTCCATCTAGAAACTTTATATTGTTTAAAATATTATTTTAAAATGGTACAGAAATATTTTAAATCAGTACTGATAAGTACAAGATTTTTATATTTACAAAGAATAATCTGTATTTGGATAATGATTTATAATATCTTGGAGGAAAATCAATCTATCATTTTGAAATGTTTTGAACACTTTTAGTCCTTCTATGTAAACTCCGCATAATAAAATCATTTTGTAGAGAAAAAAAGTTTGAGCTATCCCTATAATTTAAAAATTAAAACTCCCACATTAGGGCTGAGGTTTCATCCGCTGGCAGGTTTGTTGTAGACACTGTTTCTGTACACACACTTTTTGTTGTATACTGAACATTATATACATTCCACCATAACAACATTTTGAGGAAGTATAAAAGAAAAGGGGCCCGATGGTCGAGTGACTAGCGCTCGGTGCCACAGATTTCGGGTTCGAGTCCCGGCGGTGCCCAGATATTTGCAGTGGCTTGAATCTAC
The DNA here is from genome assembly GCA_021605095.1 of Caerostris extrusa. Taxonomy (NCBI): domain Eukaryota; kingdom Metazoa; phylum Arthropoda; class Arachnida; order Araneae; family Araneidae; genus Caerostris; species Caerostris extrusa. The sequence goes on from BPLR01006677.1 coordinate 7,445, forward strand.
TTTTAAACTGTCGGTCCCGGTCTAATATGGCTGTAGAGCGTTCTACGTAATGCATACGGCATTGGCCCACCATGGGGTTGTTGCACCACTGGAGATTATGATCATGACGATAAAATAGAAACGTAAATATTTCATGAAAAGCTCTGACTGAACAAGACAAGTCAACATTAAAGCAAATGTTATATTTACAAAAAAAGAGATGAATTTATAATCTCGTAAGAAAATTATCAAAGTGGAACAAAACAGGAAAGTTAAGGCAAAAAATAGTGTCATAAATTCTTCAAAAAATTAATCTGTTTTTTTAAATAATTTTTATCAGTTTTTTTACTGCCTTAAAGCTTTTTGGAATCAAATTTTACCCTTTAAAGTTTTCTGAATCAAATTTTCACTGTTATAAGACTTTTTTAATGAAATAAGTTAAATTTCAGTTACAAAACAAAATTAAATAATAAAGATAAATGATATTTTTGCACTTGTAAACATCAGAGCAAGATAATATTTTAGAATATATCGAAAAAAAATTTAAAATTAATTTTTTAAATGGCACTCTTAGAAAGAATTCCAAGTTTTCCCAGGTCCTTTAGTAGACATCATATTTTGACAGCAATAGATAATAATTTACTCACAAATTTTAAAAATATTTGAAATTATTATAAAAGGTAAGTGACTTATTCTAGTAAGTCTACGTTTTCCATTTAAGTCATAATGTATCATATATTTTCCACAGAAAATCTCCTCTAGAAACTTTCTATTCCTTAAAAATATTATATTAAATCAGAAGATTGCTTTTATGCACGAACTAAAACTCAAAGTAGTATGCATATAATTAACAATATTATTAGGATTCAGAAAATAGTGTTATTTTTGATCATCTTAAAAAGTACACGAATTTTATATTTATAGAGAATAATCTCTATGTGGGTAATCATTTATAGTAACGTGGAGGAAAATAAATATATCATTTTGAAATGATTCAAACAGATGGCGCTTTTAATCCTTTTGTGTAAATTCTGCGTGATAAAAATATTCTTGTAGAAAAATGGTTTGAGACTTCCTCTCTATAATTTAAAATTAAAACTCCCCAGAATTTAATTTTGAGTTCAAAATCCAGTTGAGAACTTATCTTTAACAGGATTTTCAGTTAAATCTAAAAAAAAAGATTCCAACAATTATTTTTAATTTTTATATTTGCACATATCAAACCTTCATTTCAGGGTAACAAAAAATTTGCAACGTTAATAAAAAAAAATGTAGTAAAATAAAAGGTTTGAAAGAACAAGCACATTAAGTTTTGATCAGATTTAATAAGTTTGGAATAGGTTCTCCTGTTCCTTTCATTTAAAAAAAATAAGCGTTTCACAGAAGTTACGGATATAGCATAAAGAAATGAGATATGAAGACTTAATTTGCACAAGAAATAAATCAAATAATTTTAAAAGCTTATAGAGAATACTTAAAGAATACATAGCATGATATCTTTAAAAAATCTGCTTCTATAGCATAAGTTTTTAAAATGGATTTACTCTAAGGAATTTTCGAGTTTGATAAAAAACAATTTATTAACTAATTAATTGAAGGCAACTTAATCCTACTCATATATAATTACAGCAAAAACAGGATAGTATTTTAAATTATGTGATCATTAACACAATAAACGAACACTTTAGCCTGACTCGCGGCTCAGTGGCAACGTGTGCCACATTAGGCTGAGGTTTCATCCGCTGGCAGCTTTCTTGTAGACACTGTTTCTGTACACACACTTTGTGGTATACTGAACTTTATATACATCCCACCATAACAACATTTTGAGCAGATATAAAATGAAAAGGTGCCTGATTGCCGAGCAATGGCGCTCGGTGCACAGGTTTCGGGTTTGAGTCCCGGTTGTGCCATGGATGTTTTAAGTATTTCGAATCCGCTTAAACCGTAGGTCCCGGTCTCATATGACTGTTAGGCGTAGAGCTGACAACCCTACCGTTAGGTAGGTAGTCGGCCTTGTTCCATACTCGGCTGTTGCGCCAATAATGATGAAGATGATAAAGGAAAAGGGACATGATGGACGAGTGACTAGCGCTCGGGGCCACAGGTTTCGGGTTCGAGCCGGCGGAGCCATGGATGTTTGTAGGGGTTCCGAAGGCACTTAAAACCGTAGGTCCTTATCTAATACGGCTGTATGGTGGGCCAAGGCCGTCTGCCTACTGGCAGATTTCTAGACGGGAGATGTCTCTTTACGGGACAGGGCTGGCAGCATTACGCAGAACTCTCTACAACCTTATTAGACCGGGTCCTACGGTTAAAGGTGATTCCGAACCACTACAAACATTCATGGCACCGCAGGACTCTATCCCAAAACCTGTGGCACCGAGCGCTAGTCACTGAAATATCAAGCTATCAGGCCTCTTGCCGTTTTATACCTCCTCACAATGTTGTTACGGTGGAATGTATTGAATGTTCAGTATACAACAAAGTGTGTGCACAGAAATTTAATAATCACATAATTTAAAATGCTATCACGTTTTTCCTATGAGTATATAAAAGAAGGATTAGGTTGCCTTCCATTAACTTTTTAGATTTAATTAGTAATTAAATGGTTTTTTTTATCCAAATTCGTAGATTCCCTGGATTAAACCTAATTTAAAAACTTACGCTCTAGACTCAGATTTTTTTTTAGAGATATTATGCTATGTATTCTTTAAGTATTCTCTTTAAAACTTCAAAATTATTTGATTTATTACTTCTTATCTCATTTCTTCATGATATATCCGTAACTTTTGTAAAGCGCTTAATATTTTGTAAATAAAAGGAACGGTAGAACATATTCCAAACTTGTTAAATCTAATCCAAAACTTAATGTGCTTATTCTTTCAAACTTTTTATTTTATTACTGTTAATGTTTCTTAAATATTAAGGTTAAAACCCTGAAATGAAGGTCTGATAAGTGGAAATATAAAAACAAAAAATTATTCTTGAAATCATTTATTTATATTTAACTTAAATCTTGTTAAATATCTGTTCTTCAAATTAAGGTTTCTTTAGCTAGATTTTGAGCTCAAAATTAAATTCCTTGGGAGTTTTAATTTTAAATTATACGGACAGTCTCAAACTTTCTGTTTTCTACACAAAAAGGTTTTATGATGCTGAGTTTCCATAGAAGAACTGAAAGCGCCATCTGTTCGAATCATTTCAAAATGATATATTGATTTTCCTCCAAGTTACTATAAATGATTATCGAAATACAGATTATTCTTTTTGTAAATGTAAAAATTAATAACTTAACTGAAAATAAATTATTTCTTAAAAAAAAAAAACGTTTGACAGTGAAAATTTCATTCCAAGTTTTTAAAGGAGTAAAATTTAATTCCAAAAGCTTTAAGGCAGTAAAAAAAATTGATAAAAATTATTAAAAAATAAAGACAGATTAATTTATGCAACAAAGTGTGTGTACAGAAACAGTCTCTACAAGAAAGCTGCCAGCGGGTGAAACCTGAGCTCTAATGTGGGAGTTTTAATTTTAAATTATAGGGATAGTCTCAAACGTTTTTCTACAAAAATATTTTATGATGCGGAGTTTCCATAGAAGGACTGAAAGCGCCATCTGTTCGAATCATTTCAAAATGATATATTGATTTTCCTCCAAGTTACTATAAATAATTGTCCAAATACAGATTATTCATTGTAAATATAAAAATCATATACTTTTTATTAAGATAAAAAAATAATAATAATTTCTGATTCACAATAACAATATTAATTATACACATACTACTTAGATTTTCCTCCAAATTATTATAAATGACTAATAATATCTACTACTATAAATAATATAATAATATCTACTATATAAAAGATTAATCTTTGTAAATATATAAATCTTGTACTTATCTGTACTGATTTAAAAAATAATATTTTAAAGAATATAAAGTTTCTAGAGGGAGATTTTCTGTGAAAAATACAGGATGAATTATGATTCATATGGAAAATGCAGAATTACTAGAATAAATAACATTCCTTTTATAACAATTTCAAATATTTTTAAAAATTTGTGAGTCAATTATTATCTATCGCCATCAAAATATAATGCTTACTAGAGGATCTGGGAAAACCTGGAATTTATTCTAAGAGGGCAATTTAAAAAAAATTAATTTAAAATATTATCTTAATTATATATTTACAAGTGCAAAAATAGCATTTATTTTTATTATTTAATTTTTGTGCAACTAAAATTGAACTTATTTCGTTAAAAATCTTTATGACAGTGAAAATTTGATTCCAGAAAAACTTTAAAGGAGTAAAAATTTAATTCTAAAAAGGTGAAAGGGTAAATGACTGATAAAAACTATTAAAAAATAGATTGATTTTTTAAAGAATTTAGGACAATATTTTTGACTTAACTACACTGTTTTGTGTCCACTTTGATAATTTTCGCACTGAATTATAAATTCATTTCTTTTGTAAATTTAACTTCTGGTTTAATGTTGTCCAGCCTTGTTCCAGTCACGGCTTTTCATGAAACATTACATTTTTATTTTATCATCTTCAGCGGCGCAACAGCCCCATGGTGGGTCAAGGCCATCTGTCTTTTAGCACACATTTCTAGACTGGAAATATTTTCTTTTACGGGGGCAGGGCTGGCAGTATTGCGCACAATGCTCTACAGCCATATTAGACCGGGATCTACGGTTTAAAGTGTATTCCGGGCCACTACAAACATCCATTTAACCCTGGGACTCGAACCCGAAACCTGTGGCTCTGAGCGCCCGAGCTCTAGTCACTCGGCCATCAAGCCATTTTTAATTTTATACCTCCTCAAAATGTTGTTATGGTGGAATGTATATAATGTTCAGTATAACTGATTGTTCTCTGATAGTTTCAAATTAGGGACTGACTAGGGAGCTCAATGCCATTGTGTAAATGTAATGGTTCGGAATCCACTTTAAACCGTAGGTCCCGGTCTCACATAGAGCGTCACAGAGCCATTCTCCAATCCGTACCATAGAGCGTCACAGAGACCAATCAGACTTCTTCTCACTGACATCCTTCCCAAACTATAAAGGGGCAACTCAGCTCTAGTCACAGTGATGTGGCGTGGTGGGGGTGGTAATAGTAGTAGTAGATAGTTTCAAATAAAATTGATACACCAAATTTTTCTTTAATTCATGAATAAAAATTACATCATTCATCGGCGTTTTTTTTTTTTTTTTTAATATTAACAGTCGAGTGATGTAAATTTTAATGAGTATCATGTTTTTTTTTTTTATTTGTTTGCTTACTGCTTTGTTTACCTTTTAAATTATTTTATAACAATAAAAACTATAGAAAGGGGTTAATCTTTTTTTGTGTAACTCATAGGTTCCTGTCTTTGTAAAAGTTGTAAAATTATTACTTTGGTGATGGTTTTTCATTTTTTGTGAAAAATAAATCATATATCTGATTGCAACTGAATTTTTTTCTTCCTATTGTTTGGCTGAATTTGACAAATGACTCACGTTCGCATTCAATTCAAAAGCTTTCTTTAAATGTGCAATGACACGAATCATTTCAACAGGTGTTTTTGATTTCCTGTTATAGAATGCTTAACTAGAATATTAGAATTATTTGTGATAGTTCCTCTTATATATTTGAAATTAATCTAGATAGAAGTTGTTCTGGGGCATTAATTAAAAAATTTATTTACCCTGGACCTGATGGAACTTCATGAAACTGAAAAATTTTTTTATTCTGCTCGAAACTAATTATTAATATTGTAATCATTCTAATTATTGATTATTAATACTGTATATTAATATCGTATACTATATATTTATTGCATATTAATATAAAAAATAATAATTAATATTTCAAATTCTTTTTAGAGCAGTTTTTTTTTTCAGAATTTTAAAAGAGTTTTACATTTTTGGCAACCACCATTTAGAACTCAATAATACTACTCTATCTTGCTATTGATGTGATTTATAAATTGTAATTGACATGATATATTAATATTAATGCTTTTAATGTTAAATTTATTTATTAGCGTGTTAAAAATGCGTGCTATGTTTGTGGTAAAGTTCTGGAGAATTTACGAACATAATTCTGCAGAACCCTTATTTTAGAACAATATTAAAAACAAAGGGTTCTAAATTCTTCTAAAAACTTCTGATACTAAATTCTTCTAAATTTCATACCACACCAACATGAAAATTTTGTCTCTTTACAGATTTACAGCCTCCATATGCAAATTATATAAAAAACAAAAACATTTATTTCTTAAAAAAGAACATTTGTATACATTTCTAATTTTTTTTTACATTGCTGTTAAGATGTAAATCATTAAAATAAGTTAAAGTGATTAAAGTAGTAAGAATATATATTAAAAGAATTTAATTATTGAATCTTTTAAAAAAATTAACTATTTACAAAATCAAACGTTTCATTTTTGAACACTTTAAATAAATTTATTTACTCAGAATTTTTGTTAATCACATATTGTTTCTGTAATCATAAATTAAAGAAAAATTTGATTTGTACCTATATCATAAATATACTAAATTAGCTGATATTAAAATACTCAACATTGTGAAAACCACAAACTTTTATTAATGTCATTATTTAATCTTAATATTTATAATATAGTTTTTAAAAATATTGATACATTATTCAATTAAGAAAGTATTCTTTCCCTAACATTCAAAATATATCATGGCATTTTTAATATTAAAAGACGAGCATTTTTAAATTTTTAAAATAAATTACATAATCTACAGCAATATCTTTGGTGATTCATTGCGCGCGTGTTTTGCCGTTTTTCTGTATATATAATTCAGATATGACCCAATAATGGTAAGGCAATCCTTTTCATTGACAATTTTTGTGTAGTGCATTTAACATTGTTTAAAGAACAGTGGGATGTTGTGTCCCTTTAGTAACAATGAAATCGATACCAAAGACCAATCGACAGATAAAATCGATCCCTTTACAAACAATGAAATCGATATCAAATACTAATCGACTGATGAAAACGATCACTCCGATAAAGATATAATCGAAATCAATAAAGTTTAATTAAAATTTTTTAAATATAGCATTGTGAAATAAGTAGCACATACAAGTTCAACATCCATTGTCTATTTGATCAAAATTAAAATATTTCATTTCCATTGTACTTTATATTCATATATCTTTGCATTGTTTATTTCCTGTTAACAGCAAATGAATATTAAAAATAAAACAAAAGGTAATTAAAAAAATATAAAATCAAGACTTTATTTTCCCTGGATTTTATAACGGAGAATTTGAACAAAAAAAAAAAAGCTTTATCAGTTGAAATACTAAAATCAACAAACTTTATGTTTATCTTGCGCGTGTGTTTGGTCATATCTAATTTTGAACAAGCTGTTGATATATCTGAGATTAAATTAAAACGCAATGATAGCATTTTAGTAATTCAGTCCCATTCACGATTATTATTTTTATTTTTCTACAATATCAAAATAATTCAAATCATATAAGTAATGAAATTTCGTTTCAGTTAAACTTAAATATTCAATAACTGATCTAGTTCTTTTGACAAATTTTTAGTAACCAATGTATAATATCAATTAATTTGCAGTTATTTATCATCTAGATATAATTAAATCTTAAATTGATTATTTTTATCATGTGGATTAATGTGGTTTCAATCTTATATGTTGATTTCAGTGATTAGTCATATGTTGATTTCGTACATTTAGTAAAAGTGGCAAAACAAAAATATTTGTTGATGAAAAGTATTTTATTGACTTAGCCAGAAAAATTGAATGTTTAACATTGTGGCCTTAATTATATATAACGCTACGGATTTTGTCATCTTTCTAAAATTTGTAAGACTGTATATATTTTTTTCTTGGTCAATTTATCTCTTTCTGCAATATATTACTGTTGCTCAGCAGTTTCAAATTTAAGCTATAGTAGGTTAGAGTAGTGATTCTCAAAAGAGTGCACCACAGAAATTTGTGTCCAGTTATATGTATATTCGTGTTTGTTAAAATATAAAAATATATAGAGTTATTTCATCCCTTGCCAGTTTTCAGTTCAAAAGACAGCTTTCATTACAAACAACTAATCATTCTGATTGCTCTTCTTCTTCTTTTATTTACAAAAAAAATAAAAAATGCCTAACAGCTACAATGCGCCAAAAAAATATTTCCGAGAAACTAAGAGCGGTAGCTTCAATGGTTGGCTATTAGAAGGGTTAGTGTCTATGTGATTTTCAATGTTAAAAAAAAATCCATTGCAGCTTATGAGACTCCGCTGTCCATGAGTAATATTCTATGGAGTTGATCATCTAACATTAACTGAGTTGTACTACTACTTCTACTACACCACACCACATCACTGCTTCTAGAGCTTTACAGTTTGGGAATGATGTGGGTGAGAAATCTGACTGTGCTCCATGACGCTCTTACAGTCATATGAGACCGGGACCTGCGACTTTTGTTGAAATATATACAAATCACTGAAAAATATGTTACAATAGTGGATTCGAACCACTGCAAACATCCATGGCACCGCCGGGATTTGGCCCCGAAAGCCTGGGCACCGAGCACCAGAGTGCTAGACACTCGGCCAATCAGGCCCCAGCTGAGTTATGCGGGTAGTTGTAACTAGAAATAGTAGTTCTAGAGCTAGAGAACTAATAGTTAAATCCACTGATAGTGATAGCTTATGAAATACATGCCCAAATATTTAAAAGATCTTTAGATTTTATAGAGCTCATGTTTCTCATAAACACTAGAATAAATAAACTTATGGTATGTTTTTATCGCATTGGTTTTTTTATGTAATATTTGATGTAATTATTATAACATATTTTTCAGTAATTTGCATATATTTCAACAAAAAATTATTTATAGCATTTTAAATGAGCCGGACTTCAAAAGTTTGTGAACCATTGGCTTATATTTTTGATCATACGAGTTTGAGTATTTTGTGTAAGAAAACATTTTATGAAACAAATGTGTAGACGTCTTCTTGCTGAAACAGTCAGTTAGACAAAACAACTCGAAATTTAATGAAGGCGTTTTCTGGTGTAAACTCATGGTAATTACAATTTTGGCATTATTCCAAGTATGATAATTCTCCTGATAAAGTTGCAGAAGTAGAAAAGCAAAGAAAGTCAACAAGTCAGTCATTCTTTTTTAATGAATGAATGCTTTAAATGAGCTACGAAATAAAATATAAGCTGTTATTAAAAGTCTTGATGGACAACATTAATTATCGTGAATTTCAGAATTACTTTCATCTTTCTATTCAAATGCAGATGGAGGCAACTATGAAGAGGCTCGTTTTTAACTATTAATACCTAAAATATTAAAATAATATGCATCAATATGTTTCATAATTTTGGGGCTGGTTGAGTTAGTATTTTCTTAAATTTAATGCAAATGTGGACCGATTTCCCTTAAGAGGATCATCAGGAAAGCACTTCTCTTTATTCATCTATTATAATTTATTCTATCTGGTTTCCTCTTGCAACCTGTTGCAAATTTGCCATATTAGTAGTGAAGCGCGTCAAATCAAGTAACTGGTATTTTAAAAACTGGTAAATTAAGCAGAAAATAAAAATATAAACTAAATGTAGGAAAACCCTAAATGCTATAAATTGTTATTATGCTTAAATTGTTTTATACCTTTTATTCCCAAATTTATTTTAGAAAGATCTTCACTACATGAATTTAATATATATTTTTTTTTTCATTTCCTACTATAGTAATATTTTAATCAATCTTATTAAAAAGATTAAAATCAAAAATGTTATATTATATTACTATTTTAAATTGTTTTGAAATACAATTACAGTGCGATCTTGCTAGAACACAGCCATATAGAGATAATTGTTGCATCAAAATACAATTAACCGTAGTTATGTTCATATGTTTCATATGTAAAGTGATAAACGAAAAAAAAAAAAAAATTAGTCTATTAAGTTAATATTACAAGAGGTTAATTAAACTTAAAATTTGTAAGTGCAAAATAAAATATGTAGTGTGCTGGTTTAAAATATATATAAAATAAGTAGAAAGATCGTAACTGGGCATGGTTGGTTTGAGATACTTGAGGCACAGGTTGGAGAACACACAGCTTTATTTACACACGCACAAACACCACACACATAAAATTACAGACAATATGTAACACATTTAAAGACATATAATTATAGATTCGTAAAAAGGATTCCATTTTCGAAGCCGAAAACCCAATATTCGGGTATGCGCAGGGTTCGCGAAAGTTACTTCCCTTCCAGGTGAAAGTCTGTAGGCCAACAGACCGTTTCTCCTGAACGCCACAGGGGGCGTTCTTGCCAGTGCGTAGGAGGAAGCATGGTTACAAATATAAAAAATAAAAATACTGCACTATGTATTGTACTTTGATTTTTATAACGATTTTATATTCACATTTTTCTTCTTAGACCGGTATTACTAACAGCCTAATTAAAAATACAAAACTGTAAAAAAATACAGTTACACATATAACATAACAAGTTTTTTTACACACATAACATAACGTTGCCGTTTTACAAAATTTACAGTACTACTTTATTAGAACGCAATATGTCATTAGCACAACAAATCTGAATGTATATTGCTTAATATAGTTCGATCACCGATTATGCGGAAAGATTTAAAGGCAGAAACGGACGAATCTATTACTTGTTAGGGGGTTCTAGTCAGACATGTGCGGCACAAAGCATTTTGAAAAAGAAAAATTTAATAGTTATTGATGAATTTTTTCCATCTTATTTTTTCTTTTGATATTGTGTAATTTAAAATGTAAATTATAAAAAATTAATATTATTTTTATTGTAACTAAAAACCCGGCCGAAAATATATTTCTGCCCTATTAAGCCAATCTGTTTGAATCCGTTCCATTTGCCAGCTTGCCAATTTCGCATACAACCGATGTTGGAACTATACTTTGATTTAAGATAGTTTTTAAGAAGTAGAATCCCCTTCGCTTGCTTAGCTTTCGTATATTTTTATTTGCGATTTAATAGCCTACAAAGGAAATTATAAATGTGTGCCGTACCGAGCGCCGCCGACGTTTCTATGCAGATAAAGAAAAAAGATTAAGTCGGCATAAATGTTTGATATCATTATTTTATGGGGTTTTTTTCTTCCTGTGTATAACAGTACAGTTACGTGTAATATCACAGAACTAAATATATTAGCTTAATTATTTATTCTGTTCAATGTTGTAAATTATATACGTAGTTTAGTATGGAATTGAAAATATTACAATATACATCAACAAAAAAAAATTTTTTTTTCTTATTTAATATTTGATAACTATTCATTCTTGTTCTTTTTAAGGAACACCTTCTACTCACGTTAAAACTGTATCTGGTTTATTTCAAACGACTTTAAAGCTGTTCGTACTTCTCTTTTCTCTACACTTTACCCTGTACCATGACTATGCAGCCTCCCTAGCAGTTAGAAGGATCCATAAGAGAACATCAGTGGTCCTTATGTGTAACATGAACAGCCCACTGTCGAGTGACAGGTAGAACCTGCAGGAATTTTAAGGGCAACTGCCTTGAATTTGCATGTCGTATGAGAGAAAACCTGGGAAATACCCACCAGGAAGACTGGCTATCGATGCGAAGCGGTTTTTACACACATTGTCAAATCACCACCAAGTCACCTCGTTTCTGACTACATCAACGCCACCAGCGGATTAAAACCGCAACCTTCCTGTATGGCAGTTGCCATTAGGCCACAACTTTGGCAACGGGTTCGTACTTATAAAACAGCTTTAAAACACTTAAAAAGACTTCACTATTCTCACTATTTACAATTTTAATTAGGAAGCACTTTTAATGAAGACTAGTAATCGCTTAAAAGTGATTTAATTATTCATTTCATTTAATATAAAAAACCAAATGATAAAAGCATATTTTTTCAATTGAACCTTTTTTATAACTGACTGATCATGTCTTTCAATTCATTTTATTTATTTCAAAAGCATTTAAAAGACTGGAAAAAAAAAATCTCTTCTCTCAAAAGGAATTTTTATTTGCAATCGCTCGGAAAGAACAACAACATCCTTAATAATTATTTATTCCTTAGTTCATTTGATTAAAAATGAAGATTTTTTTTTTTTTATTCGTTAGAAAATTAATTTACCTTTAAAATGCGTTTCGTTCCACAATTACCGCAAAAACAATAAGTTAATTAAATTTTTTAATTTATATAGATTTGCAAATTTTTCAAGTAATCAGAATTTATCATTTTCAACGTTAAATAATTTAACCGAAATAATAAATATTAAATCTGTTTTAAAGTTTTTTTAATGTAATTAATGTTTTAATTAAAAGGTGAAACGATCTCTTTACTGGATACTTCTTCTTTTATATGTATTTCCATTTTTACTTTCTTTTTTTTTTTTTTTTTTTTTTTTTTTACAATTATTTAATTATTTTTCGTTTCACTGACATCAATGAAAAGGAAATTTTTAATTTTAAATTAAATATTTTTAAAAAGAAAAATCTATTCTAAATATACGATTTCCAAAATATTTTTTCTAATGCAGCTGGTAAACACTTAGACAGTTGTCTTTCATGCCTTAAGGCAAGCGCTGCACTGACGTTACTCACTTAGCACTAGCCAGGAGGTGCGTGTAGCTTGAAGATATGCTACGGACGCAGAACAACAATACCTTCGCAACTCTCTACGATCCTCTTAGACCGAGAACTACGGTTTCAAGTGGATTCCGACCTAACACAAGCACCCATGATACCATGGTTGTGCTAAAATGGCAAGTAAAAAAATTCTATTTTCAAAAACTTTTTTCATCATCGTTATGTCTCGTTTGATATAAATGAAAGCGAAGCGAATATTTTTTCCCAACATTAACCATTCCAGAATTATTTATGTAGTCTGCAAGCCGAACAATCGCGAACAGTATTAAGAATTATGCTTTTCAGTTCTGATGATGATGTTCTGACTCATTCAGTGTTGCGTAATAATGAAATAAATAATATTTCTTTATTCGGTCAAGGTTTTATTTGAAGTTTAGCTTGCTTTTATGAAATAAAAAAATAACAAGCTTTTGACTCGTTCTAAGAATGAAAACGATGATAATGTGGTATGCGTAATAAGGAATTGAATCCGCCACGTGTGATTTGCGCTTTTGTGAAGGACAACTAACGAAATTTGTCTTTTAGATGTTTAACTCTCTGATATAAATGGATTTCGCCTTGCATTTTCTTATGGATACAGAAAGCATGAAGAACCAGAAGAATTAATTTTTTGTTGTTGTCTTTTTTTGCAAATGACAAATGAAAGTGAAACTTAAAAAAAAATGTAAATTTATAAAAGTGAAGGAATATTTTTTTTTTTCTGTTAAATGAATTAAAAAATTTAATTTAAATACTAGCGTTAATAGTTAAGAAATAAGAATTTAAGAAAAATGATAAATTAATTCCTACCTCTTTCATGTTTATGAAATCTGCAGAGGAATCTAATTTATTTACTGTGCCCTTAAAACTGGATCTCATGGTAAGGTATATGGCATATATCTATGGGATATGGTATATGTGGTCTTATGTGGTTAAATAGAAACACATAGAATGCATATAAGTTGTTGTATGGAAAAAAAATTTCTACGACGAATATATCAGAGCTAGTAAAAATAATAAATAATGATCAAAGTTTAAAAAAAAACCTTGGAAAAAACAGATTACATGTTTTTTAAACAGTCCTACTATTTAATATTCCAATTGGCTTACCGCTCTGGCCTTTGCTACCACAGCTTCAGGTTCGAATCCTGGCTGTGGCATGGATGTTTGTTATTGGTTCAGAATCCACGTTAAACTGTAGGTTCCGGTCTAACTAGCCTAAAAAGTGTGCACAAATGACCGTGGAGCGACAAAACCAAACCATACTATTTAATATCAAATCAAAAGATGGGGATGGTAAAATTTTCAATATTTAGTCGACCCATAGTAGATAAAGGGGACTGATGGCCGAGTGACAAGCGCTCGGTGCCACAGGTTTTTCGGGTTCGAGTCCCGGCGGGGCCATGGATGTTTGTATTGGTTCAGAATCCACTTAAAACGGTAGGTACTGGTCTAATATGGCTGTAGAGAGTTGGGCGTAGAGCTGACTATCCTACCCCGTAAGAAAAAAAACATATCTCATCTCGAAATCTGCCAGTAGGCAGACGGCCTTGGTCCACCTTGGGGCTGTTGCGTTGCTGCTGCTGCTGATAATGATAGTAGATGAAAAAAGGATTATTTAATGTTATGAAAACAAATGAAACAATTTAAATATTCAAACGTAGAAATTTTTTTTTCCGTTTCAAACAAATTTTTATCAAGATTAAGAACAAAATTAAATTACAGTTTTAAAGAAATTTCATAGTTTTTAAAATCATAATTCCTAATTTCTCGAAGAATTATGGAATATTTTATTTAATTATCCTTTTGCAATATCATAAATATTAAATAAATTGAAAAGAATTTAAATACTTACAGTAAATTTTTTATTGCTGCAATAATATTTTAAAAATTCAATGAAAATGCTATAATTCTAAAATTGCTTTTCAAAATCGGTATTCATGTAAAACTTTTTATACATCAAAATCAGATATTTCGAAAGAATGAACTTCTTGGGATTTTTTTTTTTCAATTCAATTCAATTCTACTTGGATAATAACGATGTGATGGTACATACCGTTACAAGGAGGAAATAAATATTGAATTACAAACACATAAATTCAACTGAACAAGTGATTTCCAGATAGCAAAACTACAAGGATATTAGATGATTTTGCAAGCATTCCTGAATAATCAACCTTTACCAATAATTTACCATCAATTTCCTTTTTAATACTTTCGTTTAAAAAGCATTTAACTTTATTATTATTAAACATTAATTCTTCACAATGCAGATATGTTAATATGTTTACTATTGACTGCAAATATTAAATGCTTATTTAAAAAAAACTTTCAATTTCAAAGATGTTTAAAAATACGTAGATAACATAGACTTTCTAATATCTAGAATCTCTCATAGCACACAACTTATTTACACAGCCATACGCAAAATTAGCACAATTCTTATCGTGTTCAGGATTTTCAGTCACATTTTTAACATAATTTTAAAGTATAATGTAATATTTATTTAATGTATCATTTCAGATTATTTGAATGGAGAAACTTATATTAAAGAATATTAAAAATATTTCATGTGTATGTATTCTTAAATCAAGCTCTTTCTTTCAAATCAAATAAAACAAAAAAATTATATCAGGAATAGATAATTTTTTGTGGTAATTTTATTTTTAAGAGTTGTGTAGCGAACGTGAGAAAACTTCCAGCCTAATATTTTAAAACAGTTTATAGGAATGTAAAATGATTTATATAAAAGAATTCAATTAAATATTTTTTATTAAAATTCATTTAAAGGTATATCAATAAGGTTTTCCAACGAAAAACAATTGTCGAAAAGAATTTTATTTTTCACTTTTTTTAATAATAAGATTATCGTAAACTGATTTAAATGGTTACTTACAGAGGATAACGAAGTTCGTTCAACTATAACAACTATGCGAAATACGCGAATAATTTCCTGAAAACAAATCGATTCGTACATTTCTTTAGATATCTACAAAAATTTAAAAAAAAGATATTGGTAACAAATAAAATTCAACGTTTCCTGGTGACGCACCTTCGTGTCAATGTTTTGTTCATTTAAACGGCTTGAAAATAATCAGTCACAGACAACTTTTCAAAAAAAGAAAATAATTTTTTCATCAAATATTCTTTTTATTGCTAAGATACATGATATACATCATTACCTCCCATACATCACAGGTGATGCGTGAAGTTGAGCCTAACTACACAGACAATGAACACAGAAATAAAAACAAAACAACTTTGGTAGCCATCTAACCTTGATATTTTTTCGGTGAAAAGAAAGGCATGGCAATGCAAATTTTTTTTAATATTGTGAAGTCAGATATTTGATATTTTCTTTTCTGTTAAAAATGGGTTGTTATCATTGACTCTTATATGAATATTTGCATATTTAGTGTACACAGGCCCACTGTTTGCCTTACTAGCAGCCCATATTGCCACGTTTATTTTAAAAATTGATACCATAGATAATTTTATTTAAAAACTCTTTCACGTTTTGGTGGAGATGAAAATGTTAATCTAGCTTTATCAAAAAGTAAACACTTAAATTTTAGAAAAATGTTTTATTCAATGATTTCTAATTTAGTGCAAACTATGCGATTAAAATATTTGACAATAGCACGCCAACCTGGTTGAAAAGATTTTTGATGTTTGTTATTTTTTTATTTATTTATTTTTATCAACATTATCAGCTCTGTTGACTATCAAGTCATAAGCCATCTATAAAACATTTTTTTGTTTTTTTGTTATTTTCAAAAATCCCCTACGCATTTTCCGGAATTGTTTAAGACGAACCCCCCCCAAATTGCACTAAATATTAGTAAAAACACTTATTAATTTAATCAAAAGTGGCCATTTTCTTTTGATAGGTAATGCTCTGTGTTGTGTTATGACTAATCATCAGTGTCCTGCAGTGCCGGGACGGACATCCCCATGAGTGATATACTCGTGGATAGACGGAAAAGGGTCAGCTTCTTTGTGACGGGAGCACCGTGGTTGAAGTTTGACTTGGCTCTGTGAGCTCTTACAGTCATATGAGACCAGGACCTATGGCTTAAAGTGGATTCCGAACCGCTGTGAACATCCATTCCAGCTCTGGGACTCGAACTGGAAATCTGCAGCAACGAGCAGTAGATACTCTGTCATCCAGGACCAGATAATGTTCTAAAAAGCACAAACCTAACCTTAACCAAACCTAATTAAACCAGTATATGTTACCAGTCTTGAATATTAGATAATCAAAAAATTAAAATCATTTATCTATTCATTTTTTTCAGTTGAATACTCTAAAAATTGAATGAAATATTAAAGTGCTTACTATTAACTCATTGAAATATCACTATGTAAAAAGAAATTAATATATATGATAGATAGCTTTCATTTTTGCGTGTGTATGCGGCACAAAGCTAAGTTATAAATACCCTTACTCTAACAAATTCATACATTCCTACCTTATGCATGCATCAAATCTCGTACATTAACTGTACAGAAATATAAGCTATTTGATATTTTTGTGTTAATCCTTTTTAAATAATTTAAACTGCAATTTTCAGCAAATGCAGCAGTGCAATTTTCTCTTGTTAGAATTTTTCTTTTCTTTGTAACATCATTTCCTGTCATAAAAATACAAAATAACCATGGTTGTCTCACTGAGTTTATTTAAAGAACAAATTTCAAGGCCATTATGATTGGGTTTTTGCTCTCTCAACGACAACTATTAAAATGAATTGTTTACGCCGATTAAATTCACCTTGCGTTATTCTGCTAAATTATATACATTGTTGGAGTAAAAAGGGATTGTTGTCCTTTTATAGGACACTTTATTTTTAAGATATTTGGAATTTTAAATTGTTTGATAATGAATTCAGAATCCTTTACATGTTATAAAAATAAAATTTCTTTCGTATCTTAATGTATCTTAATGTATCTTTTAATTCAATCATAATAGTATACAAGAATTTCTTTTTCAAATAATTCAAAAAATAAATATTTTATACGTTGCGCCTGCGTTAACTAGGTAGATAGAAGCGTTGAATTTTCGAACTAAGGTAGCTGGGTTCGAAACCGAACTAAAATTTTACATGTCTTTATCGGAGATTGGCAAGATCTATCTGTAATACAATTCTGTTGGTCTATAGAAGAAAAGAGTGAACCTTTTGTAAGTTCGATTAAAAGTCATGGGAGGCAGAAATATGGATGCAGTAACAGCAGACATTCTGGTTAGCTTTGCTGAATCCTGCTACATATCTACCATTCTAGTGGCGAATACCACAAGTCAAAAAATGCACCTGCCATTCGAAAACAATATAAAACAGATAAATAAAAAGAGCCTGCTTTTTCAAACATTAAGAGAGTCGAAGGGTAAAACTGAACTGGCGGTTTTTATTTTTAATGTAAAAAACCTGAATCTCAGAAAATAATCACGAGTTTCTATTAATGCCTAGTACGTTTTAACGTAAGGCATCCATCAGCATAATTGCGACGAACATCCGGCATTATCTTCCCATCGAGGGTATACTGGATACACTCTTTTTTTTTCTATCGCTATAAATTTTTCTTCTTGTGATTTATTTAAACACTTTCAAAGCTTGGGAATGAATTTACGTCATTGAAATGAAGGGCAGGCTACCAAGCTGGAGTTCAAATGAAAAAAATGGATATTACCAAAGCTGCAGCTCCTAAGGAGGGGGAGAAACCTAAAAAAAAAGAACATCTTCGTTTGACGTCTGCTGGGCGAGGAGTGGGGAGATTATATTGAAGAAATGTCAGAGGTTTTGATTATTTATTTGTGTTTCTCGATGAGCAATAGTGGCGC
>BPLR01006678.1:0-57889 GCA_021605095.1 Caerostris extrusa
ATGTGTAAGAGGGATTATTGTTACTTATATGGCGGAAAGGTTGGTACGTTAAAGATTACCAATGGCTTTATTATATGAACTTTGTTGGACATGTATTAGAAGAGCGTGTTGACTTGCAACTACGCATGTCTAAAACTTTTTTATTCAATGTTGAGATGTGTAAGAGGGATTATTGTTACTATATGGCGGAAAGGTTGGTACGTTAAAGATCACCAATGGCTTTATTATATGAACTTTGTTGACATGTATTAGAAGAGCGTGTTGACTTGCACCATGCACATGTCTAAAACTTCTTTATTCCAATGTTCAGATGTGTTATTGTTACTATATGGCGGAAAGGTTGGTACGTTAAAGATTACCAATGGCTTTATTATGTGAACTTTGTTGATATGTATTAAGAAGAGCGTGTTGACTTGCACCATGCACATGTCTAAAACTTTTTTTATTCAATGTTGAGATGTGTAAGAGGGATTATTGTTACTATATGGCGGAAAGGTTGGTACGTTAAAGATCACCAATGGCTTTATTATATGAACTTTGTTGACATGTATTAGAAGAGCGTGTTGACTTGCACCATGCACATGTCTAAAACCTTTTTTTATTCAATGTTCAGATGTGTAAGAGGGATTATTGTTATATATGGCAGAAAGGTTGGTACGTTAAAGATTACCAATGGCTTTATTATATGAACTTTGTTGACATGTATTAGAAGAGCGTGTTGATTCTGCACCATGCACATGTCTAAAAACTTCTTTTATTCAATGTTCAGATGTGTAAGAGGGATTATTGTTACTATATGGCGGAAAGGTTGGTACGTTAAAGATTACCAATGGCTTTATTATATGAACTTTGTTGA
Organism: Caerostris extrusa; assembly: GCA_021605095.1. Taxonomy (NCBI): domain Eukaryota; kingdom Metazoa; phylum Arthropoda; class Arachnida; order Araneae; family Araneidae; genus Caerostris; species Caerostris extrusa. The sequence goes on from BPLR01006678.1 coordinate 857, forward strand.
CATGTATTAGAAGAGCGTGTTGACTTGCACCATGCACATGTCTAAAACCTTTTTTATTCAATGTTCAGATGTGTAGAGAGATTATTGTTACTATATGGCAGAAAGGTTGGTACGTTAAAGATTACCAATGGCTTTATTATATGAACTTTGTTGACATGTATTAGAAGAGCGTGTTGACTTGCACCATGCACATGTCTAAACTTTTTTTATTCAATGTTGAGATGTGTAAGAGGGATTATTGTTACTAAATGGCGGAAAGGTTGGTATGTTAAAGATCACTAATGGTTTATTATATGAACTTTGTTGACATGTATTAGAAAGAGCGTGTTGACTTTTACCATGCACATGTCTAAAACCTTCTTTATTATTCAATGTTCAGATGTGTTATTGTTACTATATGGCGGAAAGGTTGGTACGTTAAAGATTACCAATGGCTTTATTATGTGAACTTTGTTGATATGTATTAGAAGAGCGTGTTGACTTGCACCATGCACATGTCTAAAACTTCTTTATTCAATGTTGAGATGTGTAAGAGGGATTATTGTTACTATATGGCGGAAAGGTTGGTACGTTAAAGATTACCAATGGCTTTATTATATGAACTTTTGTTGACATGTATTAGAAGAGCGTGTTGACTTGCACCATGCACATGTCTAAAACTTTTTTTATTCAATGTTGAGATGTGTAAGAGGGATTATTGTTACTATATGGCGGAAAAGGTTGGTACGTTAAAGATCACCAATGGCTTTATTATGTGAACTTTGTTGATATGTATTAGAAGAGCGTGTTGACTTGCACCATGCACATGTCTAAAACTTCTTTTATTCAATGTTCAGATGTGTAAGAGGGATTATTGTTACTATATGGCGGAAAGGTTGGTACGTTAAAGATTACCAATGGCTTTATTATATGAACTTTGTTGACATGTATTAGAAGAGCGTGTTGACTTGCACCATACACATGTCTAAAACCTTTTTTATTCAATGTTCAGATGTGTAAGAGGGATTATTGTTACTATATGGCAGAAAGGTTGGTACGTTAAAGATTACCAATGGCTTTATTATATGAACTTTGTTGACATGTATTAGAAGAGCGTGTTGACTTGCACCATGCACATGTCTAAAACTTTTTTTATTCAATGTTGAGATGTGTAAGAGGGATTATTGTTACTATATGGCGGAAAGGTTGGTACGTTAAAGATCACCAATGGCTTTATTATATGAACTTTGTTGACATGTATTAGAAGAGCGTGTTGATTCTTGCACCATGCACATGTCTAAAAAAACTTTTATTCAATGTTCAGATGTGTTATTGTTACTATATGGCGGAAAGGTTGGTACGTTAAAGATTACCAATGGCTTTATTATGTGAACTTTGTTGATATGTATTAGAAGAGCGTGTTGACTTGCACCATGCACATGTCTAAAACTTTTTATTCAATGTTGAGATGTGTAAGAGGGATTATTGTTACTATATGGCGGAAAGGTTGGTACGTTAAAGATCACCAATGGCTTTATTATATGAACTTTGTTGACATGTATTAGAAGAGCGTGTTGACTTGCACCATGCACATGTCTAAAACTTCTTTTATTCAATGTTCAGATGTGTTATTGTTACTATATGGCGGAAAGGTTGGTACGTTAAAGATTACCAATGGCTTTATTATGTGAACTTTGTTGATATGTATTAGAAGAGCGTGTTGACTTGCACCATGCACATGTCAAAAACTTCTTTTATTCAATGTTGAGATGTGTAAGAGGGATTATTGTTACTATATGGCGGAAAGGTTGGTACGTTAAAGATTACCAATGGCTTTATTATATGAACTTTGTTGACATGTATTAGAAGAGCGTGTTGACTTGCACCATGCACATGTCTAAAACTTTTTTATTCAATGTTGAGATGTGTAAGAGGGATTATTGTTACTATATGGCGGAAAGGTTGGTACGTTGAAGATCACCAATGGCTTTATTATATGAACTTTGTTGACATGTATTAGAAGAGCGTGTTGACTTGCACCATGCACATGTCTAAAACTTCTTTTATTCAATGTTCAGATGTGTTATTGTTACTATATGGCGGAAAGGTTGGTACGTTAAAGATTACCAATGGCTTTATTATGTGAACTTTGTTGATATGTATTAGAAGAGCGTGTTGACTTGCACCATGCATATGTCTAAAACTTCTTTATTCAATGTTCAGATGTGTAAGAGGGATTATTGTTACTATATGGCGGAAAGGTTGGTACGTTAAAGATTACCAATGGCTTTATTATATGAACTTTGTTGACATGTATTAGAAGAGCGTGTTGACTTGCACCATGCACATGTCTAAAACCTTTTTATTCAATGTTCAGATGTGTAAGAGGGATTATTGTTACTATATGGCAGAAAGGTTGGTACGTTAAAGATTACCAATGGCTTTATTATATGAACTTTGTTGACATGTATTAGAAGAGCGTGTTGACTTGCACCATGCACATGTCTAAAACTTTTTTTTATTCAATGTTGAGATATGTAAGAGGGATTATTGTTACTATATGGCGGAAAGGTTGGTACGTTAAAGATTACCAATGGCTTTATTACATGAACTTTGTTGACATGTATTAGAAGAGCGTGTTGACTTGCACCATGCACATGTCTAAAACTTTTTTTATTCAATGTTGAGATGTGTAAGAGGGATTATTGTTACTATATGGCGGAAAGGTTGGTACGTTAAAGATCACCAATGGCTTTATTATATGAACTTTGTTGACATGTATTAGAAGAGCGTGTTGACTTGCACCAAGCACATGTCTAAAATTTCTTTTATTCAATGTTCAGATGTGTTATTGTTACTATATGGCGGAAAGGTTGGTACGTTAAAGATTACCAATGGCTTTATTATGTGAACTTTGTTGATATGTATTAGAAGAGCGTGTTGACTTGCACCATGCACATGTCTAAAACTTCTTTTATTCAATGTTCAGATGTGTAAGAGGGATTATTGTTACTATATGGCGGAAAGGTTGGTACGTTAAAGATTACCAATGGCTTTATTATATGAACTTTGTTGACATGTATTAGAAGAGCGTGTTGACTTGCACCATGCACATGTCTAAAACCTTTTTTATTCAATGTTCAGATGTGTAAGAGGGATTATTGTTACTATATGGCAGAAAGGTTGGTACGTTAAAGATTACCAATGGCTTTATTATATGAACTTTGTTGACATGTATTAGAAGAGCGTGTTGACTTGCACCATGCACATGTCTAAAACTTTTTTTATTCAATGTTGAGATGTGTAAGAGGGATTATTGTTACTATATGGCGGAAAGGTTGGTACGTTAAAGATCACCAATGGCTTTATTATATGAACTTTGTTGACATGTATTAGAAGAGCGTGTTGACTTGCACCATGCACATGTCTAAAACTTCTTTTATTCAATGCTCAGATGTGTAAGAGGGTTATTGTTACTATATGGCGGAAAGGTTGGTACGTTAAAGATTACCAATGGCTTTATTATATGAACTTTGTTGATATGTATTAGAAGAGCGTGTTGACTTGCACCATGCACATGTCTAAAACTTTTTATTCAATGTTCAGATGTGTAAGAGGGATTATTGTTACTATATGGCAGAAAGGTTGGTACGTTAAAGATTACCAATGGCTTTATTATATGAACTTTGTTGACATGTATTAGAAGAGCGTGTTGACTTGCACCATGCACATGTCTAAAACTTTTTATTCAATGTTCAGATGTGTAAGAGCGATTATTGTTACTATTTGGCGGAAAGGTTGGTACGTTAAAGATCACCAATGGCTTTATTAGATGAACTTTGTTGACATGTATTAGAAGAGCGTGTTGACTTGCACCATGCACATGTCTAAAACTTCTTTTATTCAATGTTCAGATGTGTAAGAGGGGTTATTGTTACTATATGGCGGAAAGGTTGGTACGTTAAAGATTACCAATGGCTTTATTATATGAACTTTGTTGGCATGTATTAGAAGAGCGTGTTGACTTGCACCATGCACATGTCTAAAACTTTTTTTATTCAATGTTGAGAAGTGTAGGTGGGATTATTAGAACTACGTGCCGGTTACAGACTATTTAACATTCCACAATTTGAAAGGATAGGTGCCTTTAATAAATTCATTTTTGTGACTAATATTTTATTTTATGGGCGACAATTAGAGAAGATTTTATATTTCTAATTTTCTTGAAATTTCCTATTTGATGGCCAACATAAATGATTTAAATGAAAAAAAGTTAATAATTTCATAGTTAGTTATACATAAATTAAACAATTTCACAACAATACTTACTTGTTTGCTTAATTGAGTAATTGGTTAAATAATTTTATACAGAAGAAGGGCAAATAGAAAACTAATTAGTAAATCCTCAATCAATTTGTTGAAATATATATATTTTTTTTACATTATCTAACGAAATGAGATTTTATTATTTGACATGAGAAACTAAATTTTATTATTATTTGTCAGTTTTTACATGTGAAGGATAAATAAAATCAGACACAATTTTAAGTGGAAAGTGGATTTATAAGAGGGAGGTGTCAATTATCATGCATTTTAATAACCTAGATTATTTTTATTTCCTTCAGAACAGTGTTTTTTTAAGAACAGAATATGTAATTAACCTCATAACTATGTCTTCATTTTTTATAGTTAGTGACTCCATATTAAAATATGTAAAAGAATAGAAAAAAAGAATTTGATATCAAAAAATAAAATTATTTTTTTATCGCGGTAAAAAGAAAGTTCGATAAAAAAAACAATTTTTCGTACCAAACATATTTCGTGCGTCATAAAAATACTCTCTCTTTTAGTTCATGAGAAACAAAATAAAATAAAAAAGCATTGCGACTATCAAATATATATAAAAAAGCATAAACATTTTCGCAAATACTTCAGAAACGATAAATAGTGCTCATAAAAAAAATCCTTCCCCATAAAATGTCAATGCTTTCAATAATCTGACAGAAAAGAGGAATAACTCCAACGCCTCGACATTTTTTTTCTGTGATGCTTCAGGTTCGAAATTGACTCCTGGAGAATTTGTTTTTCTTATGTCTCCAAACCTGTCACCATTCCTTCAATAAATGTGAAATTAATTAGTTCGTGTCGTTTGACATGTGCTTCGAGTTTAAATAATCCGTTGAAAAAAAAAAAAAAAAAAAAAACCCGAGAGAAAAATTGAGAAAATAACTGTCGTATAATTTTCTCCAACAGGTGTGAACAGAAACTGGAGCAGACATTTTCAAGATTCGGTATGGATTAATACAATCTTCTGACGTCTGGTTGACACATTTTTTCATAATATATAATGGTTTTTAAATCATTATTTTACTTATTTTTTATAAATCTGGAATAACTTTCAAAAAAAGTATGTACTAGAAAATGTATATTTTTTTTTTTCTAAATGTAATTTGATATGTTTGTTTTGTTACAAGTACAAAATTTAAAACGGAAAATTTAACTGGAAATTTGTTTTATAACACTGACATTTGTAAAGCTTTGCCAGATATATGTTTTAAGGAATTAACTATTATTTCACAAAGGAAACTACTAAATTTTATAATTTGAATTACGAAGTTTAATAACTTGCTTTTTAAACACTGAACCTAAACCTATCCTAACTTCTGTTGTTGTTTCTTATCTCACTTGGTAGACAGCAACATCTAGACCAAGTCCAAGAACCCTTGCGATCTTATGGAAGGAGATTTTTTTTTTTTTTGAAAAAGTAATTTTTCCCTCCAAGTTAATTGTTTAAATTAAATTAGGCCATTTATATCACCATTAAATTAAAAATATTCTTCAATTCCATAGAAAACTTTTAAATAGCAATATGAATATTTTTTTGCTGAAAATACTCTATGATAAGTTGTATTTATATCATAATATAACTAAACTCAAATAATAGCATAAATGAAACTGAATTATTGGATATTATACATTTATCGTAATGATATTTTGCTATTAACCTATCATCTTAATCTTATATTTTTTTACATTCACAAAATTTTGGAATATTTTCATGTTCTTATCTTTCCCTTGGTGAATTATTTATTTTAAACAGTAATCGATTCAGTGCTTTGCTCTATGTATTAACTGACAAATGAGAGTCATTTTTTGTTTTGTTTTTTTAAAACGGTAAATGACCTATGTCCTTATGAATTAGAAATAATATACCGATTATATAACTTAATAAAGCATTAGAAATTGAACCTATCTTTTATAAGTATTTTTTTCTCATAGAATATAAAAAAAAAAAAAAAAAAAAATATTAAAGAAAGAATATAAAAACAAATTAACCAAAGTCCTTACATAAATAGGGGAATATTAGAGAAATACATTTCTCTAGCGTATTATTTAAGATATTTTTAAAAGTATATGTTTCAAGGCTTAATTTTAGTTCTTTTCATGTCTGACATGCTTTTAAATTGTGGCATAAAACTTTTTCATGTTTGATGGGATTAACACAACATTTTTGTAATAGAAAACATATTGCTCGTACTTTGAGAGAGAGGAAACAGTAGCTTACTTTTATAATTCATTAAATATCAAGTAATTTTGTAATCTAATAAATCCTTCTTCATGAAAATATAATAATTAATTGCTTATTTAGTTCTTCAAAGCTTTATCACATTTTTAAGATATTTTTTAAATTTTATAGCAAATTTCAACACATTGGGTATTGTGTCTTATGATGTAATTTATTCGGATTTAATCGAAGTCTAGTTTAACGATTTGAGCGTCTCGAACAATTCATATGTCTTTCATTAACAAGTTTGCAACCTGGAATTTTCTTTTCTTTTTTTCCCCTTCTTTTTTTCTCCTGTTCTCATTCTTTCAGGAATTTTTTTTTTTCTGTTCTTCATTTTTCTTTTTTCTTTTTGCTTTTTTTTTCTTCTGTATTTTTTTATTGTGTTTTTTTTTTTTATTGTTCCACCAAATTCTCGAATTCCAAACTTTTAAATTTGCAACTTTTTGCTACAATAGTATCTCAATTTCAAAAAAAAATTGCGCGTGGTTGTAATGGAAGATTTTTTTTCTTCTTCTCAAATCAGAAAAACCTTCTTTGACAAAAAAAAAAAAAATATATAATAATTTGTACCAGTATATAATACGTTAAAACTTTATATTAGTAATATGTTAAATCAAATGAGAGATTCAATCATTTTTTATGATCATTAAAGTTTATAATATCAAATTCTTCAATTCAATAATAATAAAAATCTGTCAGATTTTTTTGCGACGAGCAAATGTTAAAAACTTCTTTTATTCAATGTTAAGATGTGTAGGAGGGATTAATATCACTACATTCCAGACTTTTTATCATTCCTCAAGTTGAAAGAAGCTGTGTTTTTAATGAACTCTTTTTTGTGCCCAATATTTAACTTTATGTGCCGTAATTAGAACGGGTTTTATGCTTGTAATTTACACGGCATTTCTGTTTTAATGACCAACAGTATAAACACAGAAGATTTAAATGAAAAACAGTTAATAATTTCACAGTTAGACACGGCATTAGTTAAATGATTTTACAATAGTACTTATTTGTTTGTTTAATTAAGCAATATGTTAAATATTTTATACAGTATATTTAATAATGCCACATAGAAAAGTTTAATTAGCGAGTCTTTGATCAATTTCTTAAACCTTTTTTTCCGTTATCTACCAAAATGAGATTTTATTATTTGACATGAAAAACTAAATTTTATTATTATTATTTATCATTTTTTTACATGTAAAAGAGAAATAAAAGAAGACACAATTTTAAGTGGAAAGTGATATATAAGAGTGAGATGTCAATTATCATGCATTTTAATAACCTAGATTATTTTTTATTTCTATCAGAACAGTGTTTTTTAGAGAACAGAATATGTAATTAACCTCATTACTATGTCTTCATTTTTTGCAGTCCGTGACTCCATATTAAAATATGTAAAAAAAAAAGAGAAAAAAAAATTTGATATCAAAAATAAAATTAATTTTTTTTATCGCTGTAAAAAGAAAGTTCGAAACAAAAAACCAATTTTCAATGCCAAACATATTTCGTGCCCCATAAAAATACTCTAAGTTTTAGTTCATGAGAAACAAAATAAAAAAAAAAACATTGTGACTATCAAATATATATAAAAGCATAAACATTTTTGCAAATACTTCAGAAACGATAAATATTGCTCATAAAAAAAAAACTCTTTCCCCATAAAATGTCAATGTTTTCATTAATCTGACAGAAAAGAGGAATAACTCCAACGCTTCGACAATTTTTTTTTTTTTTTTGGTGATGCTTCAGGTTCGAAATTGACTCCTGGAGAAATTTTTTTCTTATATCTCCAGAACCTGTCACTATTCCTTCAATAAATGTGAAATTAATTGGTTCGTGTTGTTTGACATGTGCTTCGTGTTTAAATAATCCGACGAAAAAAAAAAATAAAGAACCAGAGAAAAATTGAGAAGATACTGTCGTATAATTTTCTCCAACAGGTGTGAACAGAAACTGGAGCAGACATCTTCAAGATTCGTTGTGGATTAATAGAGTCTTCTGACGTCTGGTTGACACATTTTTTCATAATAAATAATGGTTTTTTTATCATTATTTTACTTATTTTTTTTTTTTTAAATCTGTAATAACTTAGCTGTTTCAAAAAAAAGTATGTACTAGAAGAATGCCATATTTTTTTCTCAATGTAATTTGATATGTTTGTCTTTTACAAGTACAATATTTAAGAAGAAAAATGTAACTGGAAATGTTTTTTAAAACACTGACGTTTTACCAAATATATGTTTCAAGTTACTTTCCCAAAAAATTACTAGATTTTATAATTTGAATTATTTTTTTAAATACTGGAACTAAACCCGTCCTAACTTCTGTTGTTGTTGTTGCTTATCTCATTTGTTAGACAGCAACTTCTAGACCAAGCCCAAGAACCCATGTGGTCTACTTTAAGGAGGGAACGAAGGGCATCTTTTGTTGTGATGGAAAATCCGTAGGTAGAAGTCTGACTTGGCTCCGAAATGCTGACATTTTACGAGGTAGGATTGTCAGCCCTACGCCTAAAGCTCTACAGTCATATTAGACCGGGAGTTGAGTGGATTCCGAACCATAACATTCCGAATATAACTAGTGGAATATTACAGAAATACGTTGTTCAAGCCTATTACTTAAGATATTATTTATAAGTATCCGTTTCAAGGTTTAATTTTAGTTCTTTTCATGTCATACATGCTCTTAAATTTTATCACAAAATGCATTCGAGTTTGGTAGGATTAAAACAATATTCTGTAATAGAAAAGTTATCGCACGAGTTTTGAAAGAGAGAGAGAGAGAAAACAGTAGTTTGCTTTTAAAATTCGTTAAATCGCAAATAATTTCGTAATCACAATAAATCATTTTTCATGAAAATGTGCAATAATTATAGCGGGCTTTTTGTTTCTAATTATCATAAAATTTTATTTTTGATGACAAACAATATAAACATAGAAGATTTAAATGAAAAAAATTAATAATTTCTCAGTTAATTAGGCACGGCATAGTTAAATAATTTCACAATAGTACATATTTGTTTGTTTGATTAAGCAATATATTACATATTTTTATATTGACTATTTAATAATGCCACGTAGAAAAGTTTAATTAGCGAATCCTTGATCAATTTGTTGAAATGTTTTCCCCGTTATCTAATGAAATGAGATTTTATTATTTGACATAAAAAAACTGAATTTTATTATTATTTGTCATTTTTTACATGTAAAAGAGAAATAAAAAAGACACAATTTTAAGTGGAAAGTGGATTTATAGGAGTGAGATGTCAATTATCATGCATTTTAATAACCTAGATTATTTTTTATTTCCATCAGAACAGTGTTTTTTTTAAGAACAGAATATGTAATTAACCTCATTACTATGTCTTCATTTTTTATTGTTAGTGACTCCATATTAAAATATGTAAAAGAAAAGAAAAAAAAAATTGATATCCAAAATAAAAGTTTTTTTATCGCTGTAAAAGAAAGTTCTAAACAGAAAAAAAAAGCAATTTTTCATGCCGAACATATTTCGTGCCTCATAAAAATACTCTAAGTTTTAGTTCAAGAAAAACAAAAAATAAACACCTTGAGACTATCAAATATACATATAAAAGCATAAACATTTTTGCAAATACTTCAGAAACGATAAATAGTGCTCATAAAAAAATCCTTCCCCATAAAATGTCAATGCTTTCATTAATCTGACAGAAAAGAGGAATAACTCCAACGCTTCGGCATTTTTTTTTTTTTTTTCGTGATGCTTCAGGTTCGAAATTGACTCCTGGAGAATTTTTTTTTCCTTTTTTATCCAGTACCTGTCACCATTCCTTCAATAAATGTGAAATTAATTAGTTCGTGTTGTTTGACATGTGCTTCGTGTTTAAATAATCCGTTGAAGAAAAAAAATGAATAAGCAGAGAAAATTGAGAAGATAACTGTCGTATAATTTTCTCCAACAGGTGTGAACAGAAACTGGAGCAGACATCTTCAAGATTCGATATGGATTAATAGCGTCCTCTGACGTCTGGTTGACATGTTTTTTTTTTCATAATAAATAATGTTTTTTTTTTATCACTATTTAACTTATTTTTTATAAATCTGTAATACCTTAGCTCTTTCAAAAGTATGTGCTAGAAAAATGTCATATTTTTTTTTTTTTTTTATAAATGTAATTTGAAATGTTTTTTTTTTGTTACAAGTACAATTTTTAAAACCAAAAATGTAACTAGAAATTTTTTATAACACGGATATTTGAAGTGCTTTTACCAAATATATGCTTTAAGGATTTAATTATTATTTTCACAAAGGAAACTACCAAGATTTATAATTTGAATTACGAAGTTTAATAATTTGCTTTTTAAATACTAATTCCATCCTAACTTTTGTTGTTGTAATTGTTGTTTCATATCTCACTTGTCAGACAGCCACATCTAGACCAAGTTAAAAAATCCGTGTGGTCTCACGGAATTTGAAAAATTTTTTTTTTGAAAAATAATTTTCCCTGAAAGTTAATTGTTTAAATTAAATTAGTCCATTTACATCATCATCAAATTTTTAAAATATTATTCAATTCCTTAAATGTTTTTTAAATAGCAATATGAATGTTTTTCTTTTTCAAAATACTTTCATAAGTTGTATTTATATCATAATATAACTAAAACTGAATATAAATGAAACTGAATAATTTAAGAGTTTACATTTATCGTAATGATATTTTGCTAATAACCTATTGTCTTAATTTTAATATTTTTTTTTAATGTATAAAATTTTCTTATATTCACAGAATTTAAATTTTTTTATTTTACTATCTTTACCTTGGTGACTTGTTTATTTTAAATCAGTAACTGATTCAGTGATTTTCTCTATATATCAACTGATAAATGAGAGTCCGTTTTTTTTTTTTTGTTTTAAAAAACAATAAAAGGCCTATGTCCTGATGATTTCGAAATAATATACTGGTTTTATAACTTAATAAATCCTTATAATGTGAACATAGTTTTTGTAATAATTTTTTTTTATCGCAGTAAAGATTAATGAATGAATATGGAGACAAATTAACTAAAATCTTTATATAATGAGGAATTATTACAGAAATACATTGGTCTAGAATATTACATAAGATATTATTTATAAGTATCTGTTTCAAAATTTAATTTTAGTTCTTTTCTCGTCTGACATAATTTTACATTTTTGGCATAAAATTTGTTCGAATTTGATAGAATGAACACAGCATTTTGTAATAGAAAATATATTGCTCGAACTTTGAAAGAGAGAGGGAGAACAGTAGTTTGCTTTTAAAATTCCTTAAATATTAAATAATTTCGTAATCGTAATTAATTCTTTTTCATGAAAATATAATAATTAATTGCTTATTTAGTTCTGCAACGCTTAATCATACATTTTTAGGATATTTTTAAAAAAAAAAAAATTAGGAAGTTTCAACACATTGAGTATTGCGTCTTATGATGTAATTTATTCCAGATTACAAATCAAAGTCTAGTTTAACGATTTGAGTGTCTCGAGCATTTCATTAACAAGTTTGCAACCTGGAATTTTTTTTCTTTTCTTCTTTTTCTCTTGTTCTCATTCTTTCAGGATTTTTTTTTTTCCGGTTCTTCATTTTTCTTCTTTCGTTTTTCTTTTCTTCTTCTGTTTTTTTTTTCTGTATTTTTTATTTGTTCCATTTTATTTTCTTCCACCAAATTCTCGAATTCCAAACTTTTAAATTTGTAACTTTTTGCTACAATAGTATCTCAATATCAAAAAAATTTGAGCTTGGTTGTGATGGAATTTTTCTTCTTTTTAAATCAGAAAAAAATCGTTGATAAAAAAATATATAATTTGTACTAATATACCATACATCAAAATTGTATTAATAATACATTAAAACAAATGTGAGATTCAATAATTTTTTATGATCATTATAGTTTATAATAACAAATTCTCCAATTAAATAATAAAAAAATCTGTAAGATTTTTCAAAATTTTTGCAGCTCTAATTGGGAAATTTAATTGAACTCTAAATAACGGTCAAAGTACATTTTTGAACACTTAACACGAAATAAATTATATATTAAATAAAATTATTGATTAAAATTAATCTACTAATGAGAAACTATTACGTTATTTAAAAAAATTGTTTTATTATTTAATCAAAGAAAAATTTATTAAAAAAATATGAAAAAAAGGAAATGCTAAAAACTAAACTTATTGTTTATAAATTTTATTATTATTATAGCACATATAGTAAGCGTATGGTATCATTTATAGATTTGGCATTTTCAAATACTAATTGTTTTATTAGAATTAATTGGATAGGTTTGCATCATGTTTTAGAAAAATGAAACATTTTGTATTCTTAAAAATTCACCACCATTTTTCTCTGGTTGATGGTTAAAACATTTAAAATATAACAACATTTTGAAATTGGTTCACGTTAGGAAATTGGTTCACATTAGGAAATTGAAATCCAAAGAAAAATTCACATTTATAAGAAAAAAAACACACTCTCCAGTACTAGTTAGAAAGACATTATTGCTCGATTTCTTTTATCTTAACTAAGTTCACTTAAAACGTTATACTAATGTTACGTTATAATTAAGCGGGTCACTGGGATATTTATCTGAATTCTTTTCTGAATTTTCTTTGGCTATTTACCTTGTACTTTTAAAAAGGAGCTCTGAACAAAGTGAAGTTCTCTACAATAACAAAAAAAAAAAAATGTAGGATATATATTCACAATTTCAAATATATGTTACAAATATTCAAAAATGTGAACTATTTCACAATTCTGATTTATTTTACATCTATTGAAAGAGTTTTCAAAAATAAAAATTCCATTTTACAATAATCATTAATTGAAGATATTGACACTTTAAACATGCATATTTTTTTAAATTTAAAAAAGTAGAAATTATTTTAGTAGACTGTACATAATATAATTGATTTTGATAAACTTCACTGGAAATTCATTACATTACATTAAGTTTTTCTTTGGGATTATTTACAGATCTACAGTTTCCATTATGAGGAAATTTGATGAACTACACGGATGTTCAAAATTATAAAAATTTCAAATTTTGTCGATTTTCTCAAAAATTATAGAAAAACTAATGCTTCCAAACAAATATACCAATCCTTAATGTGGATTTCATGCATTTATACATGAGTAAGCGTTTATATGTGTTTAGAGGTGTATTTTAGAAGAACTGGCTTCATAGGAGCCCGTAGAATTTTCCACGCTTTATTCGTTTACACATCTCGCAGAATTGCGTGGTGTATATTTGCAACATCCAAAAGCAAACAACTAAAGTGATGGAATGAGATGGTAGCAACGCCCATCATCGTGTTCAACTTAAAGGAGTCAAGGATACTGTATACGTTAACGTCTTCCAAAAGCACAAAAAAGAGTAATAAAGATCGATATTTGTCAAATACGGTGGGGATAGTACGAATGCAACAGATTCTTTTGTGTTTCTAAAAGGCTAAATAAGATAGTCTTGTTTGCATGAAGGCAAGCTATTTGCATTCTGCTCATTTATGTGTAAAGGAAAAGCCCGCTTTAGCCATGGAACAGAGAACACTGACTGTAAGGTCAGAAATCAATGGAAGACTGTTCTACTTATTGACAAGTTCCGGTCCATCCAAACCATTGATTATCGACGTCCGTTGATCTTTAGAGGATTAGTGACCTACTACCTGTTCTCCTACTTGCGAAAAAGTAATATCATGCTAGTATCATGACCTCCATGTCTTTGTCCAGGTTGACTTTTTTGGAAGTGCATGGAATGATATTTTGGAACTATTTAAGTTTGCCTTTTCTGGGATGCAGTTGGTCTGTTTCATTTTTTGGATAACGACAGGATCACCTGGTTGTCGTGGAAATTCGCTGGATGGATATGGAAGGCATATCTACAGGCCAATAGAGCAGGTCTGAGATGTTCAAAGAAGTGGGATCACAACTCGCTTTTAATCTCCAAGAACTATCCAAGGCGTGAAACAGCGTTGCTAGAGGATTATATCCACATAAGATGGGATCAAATTCACTTTAAAAATTTTTTTTGTTTGACATTCAAAGTTTTTTTTTAGACGTTGTGTCTTAACACGATGATTGTTTACCATATCTGTTGAATTAATATTATTTTTGCATTATATCAACTTATGCCACTATTAATTTTATTACAATCTATCCAGTACTTGGGGAGATATTGGGCCAGAAGTAATTTTCTTTTAAATCCTGATTATAAGTGTAATAATAAGGAAGAAATGACGATGTTATTTAAAGAATGAGTAGCCTATTCCAACAAAAATTTAAAAAAATTTTTCTTTTTAGAAAAGACAGATATAATGCACATTTTGCAATAATATAGAGCTGCACTCATTTTAAAAATGGAGAGGTAATGGAAAAAGTCTGACGAACGGTGATTGATATTATCTTTTGGCTGTTTTTTGTAAAAATTTTTTTAATTTTTACATCTTTTGAATTTTTGTTTATTTGCTTATTGTGAACTTTTTTTTTTTTTTTTTGGAAAATAAATTTTAAAAAAAAAAAAATTCACCATGATTATAATAAAGTAATTAGTTTGAAATAAAATAAAGAAAAATATGAATTAAATAAAGTTAATTGCAATTTTAGAAAATTATTTTAATCAATTTATATAAATTTTTATTCTCTTGACAGTACGGAAAAACTATATTTTTTTGAAAATATTTATTTCAAAAACTAGTTTGTGATTTTTTTAAACATACATTGCAAAATAGAGTTAATTGTATATTAAACTTACTGTCAAGAAAATGTTTACCCAGCCTCGAAGTATTTCCACTTTTTTTTTTTTTATCTTACATGTTTTACTATTTTTTCAAAAAAAATAATTCAAAATGTAACTTTTATTTTATATCAACTGTAACTTGCATAAAAAATGTTTGAGAATTTAAAATATAATTTTAGTATACAGTCAAGACACAAACACAATATATATTTTTGTAACAGTCCCGGAATAAATGCATATATTATTATTCTGGAGTTTAACTCTCTGCCAACATTTTGTAAATTTGGAATCATTCCAGAGTTTAGGATTTTGTAATAATTCAAAGATCAGTTTGTTCAAGATTTCAGTTTAATGGCTTCAATTTTTTATTACATTCTGTTTTATTTTTGCAAAAATAATGTTTTTATTTCAGAGTAAATAAAGATTGAATGATATTTAACTCTGAGAAAGTTAATCTAACGAGTTAAAAAAAAAAAGACAACTAATACACAGTGCTCTAAACTATGCTACTTTGCATGTGAGGAAAGAAAACAAAATTTGAAAAAAAAACTATGTTTTCAAATAAAAATGTTTCAAAAAATATTCCCACTACAATAAAAAAAAGTGAGTACCATTGTATCTATTTTATTTTCATACATTAAATAAAATGTATAATTATCTTACTGAAAGTTTTCTGTGAATGTATAATTGTTACAATTATACTATTAACTATTTTTTAATGCAAATGGTGATAGATGGTGCCACCATCACAAAAATGTAATGAGGTGTGACGCTACGTGGACTCAAGAATGGATGTAGACAACGAATGTTGGTGATGGCGAGCGATGGCTCTAAAATACATATAAAAAGTTATTCAATATATATATTCAATTTTAAATCATTGAGAGTCGTTTTATTTAATGAAAAGAAAGAAAATAGCCAACAATATTTACGATTCATACTATAATATTAGTAAAAATCGGTATATCATTAAATTATATATCAAAGCGATTGCCATTTATTTTTCAATTAAGGCCAAACTTCAATTAGACAATCATTATACTCTTTAAATATGTTTATAATTCTAATAAAAATAAAAATAAATGACATAGAAAGGAGACTGAAATATATAACAGATTGTATTTGTTCCAATTCAATCGAGACAATCGAGCTTTCTGTGAGTAAAGCGCTGGAAGTTCTAGACAAAAGCCTCTTGAAATATTTTTGAAAAATTTATCTTTATCCCAAAAAGACAAAATCTCTTAATCGAAAATTCTCATTCCTATTTTCATTATTTTGAGCTGCCTGATTGTTAATTTTTCGATGTTGTATGGTCTAGCAACTAAAGCAGATAGTGAGTTTTGTTTCTAATTTCTTCTAATATTTTTCTCTTTTGAATAATAAATATTTTTAGCCCCAATCGTAATTTACATATTTCAATAGATCATTTTTACACGTTAGATATTTTTAATATTAAGAGATCAGAGAAATGAGCCATAGGAAAGTGGAAAATAAGCAAATTCAATTACATAATATGAGTGAAATAAAAGTTAACTTTTTATGTGTTCATTGATTGACCGATATAATAAATTAGAAGACGATCTTGGACTAACGATATCCATTTTAGCACTTATACTCGGTACCTGATGTTTATGTAGTTGATAGTAAAATTTATTTTTCAAAATAAATTCATAGATTCAAAAATTTAGTGTATCTCAGAATTATAAAAAATGTATAACCAAATATATTTAGCATAAGATATGGAAATATCTAAACATTCGGTTACTTTACTAAAGGTGATATAGGACGAATTATCCTTTATGGCAATTTTTTTTAAATGTTTGCTTCAAAAAAAAAAAAAATTGTTTTATTCATACTTTTAATTTCAGCTAATTAATTCTTTTTAATTAAACAAAATAATTAATTCTCTAATTTGCTTTATATATGAAAATTTCATAATTGAAATCATAGTTTGTATTAAAATACAAAATACGTACACAATATTGAACAAATTCTTTAATATATTCATAATAAATATAATGGTATTTTTTTTATCCACGTCTTTTGCTAAAAAACATCCCACAACGAAGTGTAAAATAGACAATCATGTTAATCCATAAAAACAAATATAAATAATTAATTATGAAATGGTAAATTCGTAAATTAATTATTAAATCTTAATCCATAAAAATTAATATACGTATGGTTTTGCGGGAATTATTTTTGATTAGTTATAAAATTTCTTGTTTTTAAAATTTAATAATAAATTAATATTGACCTTTTTATATGTTATATTATTATGTTATTATTCGATGTTATGTTATTATTCGACATATTATTTCAAATGCTGGACAATTTGATCTTAGGTCATTACTTCTACTAGATTAGATAATTGTTTGGAGTCATAATGGAAAATTCACTTCTACTCAGTTTGAAGGAATTAAGTTAAAAGAATTATCAGGAGAAAGTTGTTGTAACATATGAGTTTATTAAAAATCAATCCTTTACAATAAGGATCACACAGAAAGAAGGAACAAGTAAATCAAAACAAACATACAGCAAGACAGCAATCGACAATAAGTCAGTCTCCCACACCACAAAAAGTCAAAGGAGGAGAGAGTAAATAAAGGGGTAGACAATTTATTTTAGTCCATGAGTCCTCTGGCCACCCATTGCAACTGCAAGACATCTCCCTGACGCTAAGTGTCCCTGTTCAGTTCAGTTCAAAAGATGTTCTGAATTCATTGTTCCAGCTCTACATATTGGGAAAGTGTTCGAGGCGAGGATACCTATCCTGTTTAGGTGTTCCTCAAGACAATCATGTGTGGTTCTTAATCGAAAGTTGGCAACTGCCTCTTTTTACGTTATATCGGGAGAAAGTAACAATTACAAAATTTAGAAGCATTATTTTTAAAAATAAATAAATAAAAAATAATATGAATTAAGAATAAAAAAAATAAAAAAATAAGAAATTAAAATAAAATATCTAACAGTTAGTTTTCAATACAACAGATTCAAAGTCAATACATTCGTATAGAAGCAAAGTGTGTCAGGAAGCAGATTTGAAGATGGGAGTTGAAATTCCATCTAGAAATAGAACTACTCTCAGGAATTATTGATGTATTGGAGGAGGGGAAACAGAAACTTGAGACAAGAATTTGGTATGTAGAAACTTTGAGCCTTCGATTATGAGGAAGAGTTGATCGGGCCATTGACTTGTACCTGCTTCTATTTCTGTACCTGCTCGCTGAAGAGGGGATTGAAAATTGCCTTCTTTTTAGAAGGAGAAGCGGTTTCCCCCCTAATTTTGATACGGATGTTTGGCTTGGCTGTTGCTATGAAGGCTTTATTGGTACTGTCCATTTGGTTGTGGTTCATGAATATTTCTATTTACATGTGCTGTGCGCTAAGAAAACTTGATATTTGATTGTATTTGATGATGAGTGAAGCATTTGATGTCAGTGAAGAATTTCTTTGATGACTTTTGAATATTTTCATCGATAGGACAATTCTGAGTTCAGTGGGGATAACTGAATTCTGAACATACCAGGGCTAATAATTCTTAGTATTTTTTTTGTACGATTTGTATTTTATTCTTAATTGTCTTGACTGCTAAGTCCCCAGATTGTGTTGCATAGGTGTGAAATGGGACGAAGTACTTATTTGAAATTCTATTTTGGAGTTATAATACAGAATGTTAACCGATGATGGGTAAGCCTTAGACAAATCTTGTTCTAATATGTCTTTAAGATGTTTTACATAATTTTTAAAGCTTATTTTTTTTTTCGATTCGAAATATTTGACTTCGACAACGCAATCTATTAATTCTCCAAAAATCAATAATTTATCACGAGGTGGACTCGTATGTTTTCTGCAGAGATTAATGCCTTTAGATTTGCTTATGTTGATAGAAATTCTCCATAAAATTAGCCATTCTTCCAGTCAGTGAAGAAAATTTTGAAGAGCTTTTGTCACCAAAGACAGGATGAAACAGAGCTGCAGAGTCTTCTGTGAATAGAAAAGAATTGATGAATTGGGCTTGTGCAAAATATGTAAAATTTAAGAGCTAGACTAAGGATGCGTCCTGATGGGTGCTAGTTTGAGTATTACCAAACTGAGGAGTATTCACTATCTATACAAACTTTGAGAATTTTATTGCTGAGTAAGTTATGGATTAAAATAGTTAAGTATCATGGAAAATGTAGTTGAATTAGTTTGAAGATGAGGTCATCATGCCACAATCGATTGATAGTTTTTGTACATCAAGGAATACGCTGCCTTTTTTTTTTTTTTATTAAACTTTTGCAGAATCTTTTTCAGTAATGATGTTTATAATAACAGGAGCTGATGATTTTATGAGTAATTTGGCCTGAAACCAAATTATTCTACTGGAAGAATGTTGTTTTCACTACAGATTTGAAAGAATTTTTCAGAATTCTTTCAAAGATTTCTGTGACAAAAGTAAGGAGACTTATTGGACAATAATTTTGAGGCATTTATGATTTTGACCTGTTTCGGGTGCATAATGCTTTTTTTTGATGATTTCTGGAAGTGTTGCTATCATAAACGTTTGTTGGAAATTTGATGATGTGAGTAATTCCATTAAATTGGGAATATTTGATGAACTTTACTAGAATATTGTCGGGACCATGATGATTTTCTGATTTTGAGATTTTTAATAATGCCCAAAGCTTCATGTAAATCTATTAAGAGAAATGATTGAGAAAAAAAAAAAAAAGTTTTTGACAAGACAGCTGGCTATTAAATCTTCGATATGATCATTGTCATACGGCTCTACTTTATCTTGGAAAGAAAGTTCAAGATTATTAACAAAGACGTCGTTTATCTAAAAGGGAGAAAACTAATTAAGAAGTTCCAAAATGTGGCGGGGTTTTATTTTTTTATACTTTTGGTAAAACCTGTGTGGATGTATTAGTAACAAACGGAAACTATGGCTTATTAAGACATAATATTTAGCTTTTGATGATGTTTTAAAGTTTACTTATTTCATTTTAAAATAAAGTATACGGTTATTTTCCATGTTCTGCAATTGCAAATTCTATTTAGTTAGCCAGGTTGTATTAAGAAAACCTCCCACACAGGGAACGAAAATCTCCACGGCTGGTATCTGAGGAATTCACATACTTCTAATTCCTTACCGGTAACATATTTATAGTCGCTATTACCAGCAAACGTTAAAATGTTTTCAGTTTAAGTTCTCTTGTCAGTTTGGATGTAAGCCTTATAAATTACAACAAGTAATATATATATATATATATTATATAATATATATATATATATATATATATAAAATATTTATGTCAATTCCTACTTTTTTCACTCTATTGCAGAAAGTCCATTATATATAATCATTCATTTTTAAGTTTATCTAGCGCCATCTATTGGTATATAAGTCATTTGACTTAAATCTAAAAAAAAACTAAAATTAATGAATTAAAATAATTACTGAATTAATATTTAAAACTTTATTCACATCCAGTGTCATCCACTAGAAGTTCAAAAAATGTATTTAAACTTGGTGGATGAGTAAAAGTATTTAATGAACGATTGAAAATATCCTACAATATATATATTGCAAAAAGTGAGCTAATAGAAATAATTGAAAAAGTAATGCTGCTCCCATCGGAAATTGTTTAATAAATTTACTGACAAGACATACATTTAATTATCGTTAATAAAAGTTAGTACTTGGTTTAAAAGTACTAAAAAAGAGTTTTTAAAAAATTACGAACTACAAGCTAATCTTAAATGTAATGAACTTGATAAATACACTCAGAGCCATTAAACATTATGACCACCCCTACATTTGCAATGAACTTGCCTGGAGGACTTGGAAGGCACGTGATCAGGTGGAAGTGGTATTTAACTAAAAATTAAGTGGTGGTATGAATCCATGCCAAGGCGGAATTTGAAGCTGTGTTAACTAAAGGTACGAACTCGTTATTGACAGGTGGTCATAATGTTTAACTCTTAAGGTGTAAGAATACATATGTAAATTTAAATGCATTATTTAAATTTTTATTATTCAATAATATCTATAGCTGAAGTATATTTCTCGCAATATTTAGCATACTTTTAAAAGAAGATAGTATTGGAAAGGTCGACACTAATTTGTGGTAATAATTTAATCCTTATTAAAATATTTTTCTTGTAAACAATAGTAATCTAAAAATTAATTTTGTCCAAAAAACAGATTGCACCCTTTGAACATATTAATTCTATAAATATTTAAGGGCATGTAAATTAAATATTCGAATAAACTTCTTGATGATAAGTTATTTTTGATTCATTTTCCTTTTTTTTTTTAAATTTTGTATAATTTTTTTGTGTGTATAACTGCGTAATAATGTACCTTTATAACATGATCTCATAAATGTTATATTTTAAACAATTTTTACATGAATTTAATACATATAACAGATATAATAAATACAAAAAAGTATAATAAATACATTGTAAACAAATTTTTCGCTATTTTGAATTAGAATTACATTAATGGAAAACGGTTTGTGAAAATTTACAAAGTGGAATTATAATATATCTTTATTTAAATAGATTTACAAAAACAATTATGAATTTAGTAAACACAGACAGTTGGGTTCTGGTTATAAAACTTTGCTTACTGTAAATTCTTTAGAATTATTATGCATGAAACATTTATATTTATCTACTTACATTTACAATTATTGTAGTGAATTTTAAAATATGCGCAAATTTTATAACTGCGATATCCTTCCATTCTGTTAAACACTGAGAATTCAAAGCAAGTGCATATGAATGCATAATACTGCATATAATGCATCTGGAAGACGGAATATTTCCGTATTCTAGACGCAAAATTTCATATCAACTCATTTTTAAACCAATTATTCAAATTTAACAACAACAAACAAGTTTAGAATAGATTCTTTGCATAGAATTATTCCGAAATATGTACGGAATGTATAATGTAATCAAATAGTTTTTCTGGTATTTACATAAAGCTAACTGAACAGAAATTCAACCAAATTGCATATAATGGATAATTATTTGTGTACCCTAAAATGTTTAGTTACTTTAATTGAATACTAAATAAATGCAGTGTACAACAATCGCACTTTTAACTTATTCTATTACTAGGATAATGTTGAAATGGACAATAATCTCATTATACTTTAACGAACATGACCAATTAAAAATAACTCGCATTACAAAGCGAAATTTAATTCAAAGCTTTTAAATCCTTAATTTAACTTAATATTAATTTATTTAATCTTAAATTTTAACAATTATAATATATATTACTCATAGCACATTGTTTTAAACGTTTTTTAGTATATAATTCTATGCTGGTACAATGATGTTGGTGCTTTTTACATATAATATATCATAGTACAATAATCATACAATAAAATAATATATACATTGTCATGCCAAATGTATATTCTGTTTTTATCTAGTTTATAACATTTAAAATTAAAAAGTGACTTTTGGAAATATGTTAATTATACAATTATTTATAGCATTTTTATATTATTTTGATATTATGTGTAATTTACAAATGGATGTTTACATTTCATTAAAGTTTTTTTTAAACAAAAAATGAATGTTTTTTTTAAAAATAATTATAAAAAAGAGTTTTTATGCATGTTTAAATAGAGTATTGTATTTTTGGCAGTAAAAATTATGTACAAGGAATTTGTTGGACACTTGAACCTTATTAGGACACGTTAATGGAGAGAAAACACATTTGTTGCAGCTCATTTCAAGTCCTTGACAAAAGAATGATTAAAATTACTTGACTACCAAGGCAAATTTCGGAGATTGAACTAGCCGGACCATTTGTTGCATGAAATTAAATTGTTTTGTTAAATAAAAAGTATTATTCAGAAAATCAAATCAAAATAAGCATAAAAATAATAAATATCCGTCTGACAAAAAACAAGATAGGTATTTATGGTACGAAAAGAAAGGGGAAGAAGAATTAAATCATTAATGCAAAAGTAGATATTTTCATATCAACGAAAATTTGTGAGATAAAACTATAAAAATACAAAAGTGTTGATAAACTTAAACTACATTAAGATCTACTAATAATCTACTAGATATCGTTAAACTACATAAAATCGTTATTTGGAGTAGAATATAAATAATATGATGAAATCGGGTGATTATAACAAAAGGGTCCTGATAGACGAGTGACTAGCGCTCTAGTTCTCGGTGGGACAGGATTTGGTTTTGAGTCATGTGGTGCCATGAATGTTTGTAGTGCCACAAAAAAGAAAACATCTCCTGGCTTTATATCTGCCAGTAAGCAGACGGCCTTGGCACATCATGGGCAGTTGAGCAAAAGAAGAAGATTATAACAAATCTGAATGGAAAAGAAGTGCATTATATCTCTCATATCTGGATAAAGAAAAAGGGTGACATAATGACAGTAGAAACCTTTCACCATACCATAAATATGTTAGGAGTGAAGTATCGAGGACCTACTCTATTAATGAAACTTAACTATACTGAATTAATCATAAAAAACATCCCTCGTATCCCAGCAAGAGAAAGAAAATATTCTATGTTACGCCACATTTAATTGAGCAGAAAGAGCGCAATTGTGTCTAGAACCACGAATACTGCAAGATTAGGATGGTATAGATCTCCCTGTGCCTTCTCTCTCTCTGTGTTCTTTTTTTTTTTTATTAAACGTGGGCAGTTTGTTTTCTGCCTGTTTGTCACAGTCCTTTCTTCATGAGTGAAATGAAGCCATTTATAAGAACTTTTACGATTATTTGACCTGCAATTGTGAGATGTATAAGTTTGGTTTCTTATTCTACTGTCATTTTGTGCACTACGGCTAATTGGCGGGAGCTACAATTTAAAGTGGATTCCCGAACCACTAAGGTTGAAGGTTCAACCATGCCATCGTCAGCATTCGAACCTGAAGCCTGTGCCCCCTGGTAGGGTCATTACCAGTGGATTGCTATTCAAAGAGGTTTCAAATAAATGTAGTTTAATTATAAATATTTTTTTGTTATAAAAATTATAAATGATATATTTAAAACTCTAAGTTACATGCTTAAAAATATTTCATTTGGAATAATATAAAAAAATTATAAAGCACTTCTGAATTGTTGCTAAGTTTTCATCTTATGGACTAATTATAATTTACAAACTTAACAATTTTGCATCCTTTTGTATGGTCAAGTGTTCTCCTTTTTTTTCCTTCTTTTTTTAAAAATAATTCGGTTCTCATAAATCATTGCTTATAGTTCATTTCGTATCAAACTTTGGTTAATTGAATAAAGAAATAACATCGAACTTTAACAACTCAATGATTAAGACCATACTTACTTCTTAATTTATATAAAAGTAATTGTTGAAAAAGACGATTTTCCATGTTGATTAACCTTAATTGAAGTTTTATATATTTTTTTTATTAATCGCTCCTTTCCTTTAATTAATCGCTTACTATTAATTTCATATTTTTTATTAATCGCTGCCTGTTTGTTTCAGTCTATTGACTCTATCTATCTTTTTAGGATTATTTGACATACATTTGTGAGATCTGTACGCCAGTTTGGTTGTCACTCTACTGTCATTTTGTGCACTAAAGGCTAATTAGACAGGGACCTACAATTTAATGTGGATTCCCGAACCACTCACAAACAACCATGCCACCGTCAGCATTCGAAACTGAAGCCTGTGGTACAAAGGCAGAGAATTAGCCAATTGGCCATCATGCCACGAGAAAAATACGATAAAATTTGTAAAACTTCTAGAAGTATAGATTAGAAATCTGTGATTAATTATAGATGTGAAATCTTTACCCATGCTATCGCAATCACCTTCAATTCTCCTTGTTGCAACGAACACCCCCACTGGATTTAAACCTGAGCCTTCCTGCCAACTTTTAGGATGCACTACCAGTGGATTCCAGTTCAGAGAAGTTTTAAAGAAATGCAGAATAATTATAAATAATATAATCTTAATTATAAAAATTATACCTTTTAATGATACATTTAGAACTCTTAGTTATGTGCTTAAAATTCTTTCTTTACGATTAAGATAAAAAAAATGTAAACAACACGTCTAAATTGTTACTAAGTTTGTCATCTTATGGATCGAATTATAATTTACAAACTTAAAAATTTTTGCATCCTTTTTGCATGGTAAGTTTTCTCCTTTTTTTTCTTCTTTTCCAAAAATAATTTGGTTCTCATAAATCATTGCTTATAGTTCATTTCGTGGCAAACTTTGGTTAATTGAATAAAAAATAGCATGGATGTTTAACAACTCAATGATTAAGACCATACTTATTTCTTAATTTATATAAAGTAACTTGTTGAAAAAGACGATTTTCCATGTTGATTAACCTTAATGTAAGTATAATTATATATATAAGAGTGAATCCTTTTTAATTACACTTAAAAACTTTTTGCAATTGGAAAATAAATTTCCTAAAAATCTTCTCAGCATTGATAAATCGCTATCTTGAGCTTTTCATTCTAGTCAGAACTCGGGAAAAAAATTAATAATAATACGAAGGAGAAAAAGAGGAAAAAATAGATCTGCCTTCATTGAATTTGGCCCTGGTCCAGAACACACTCGCAGTTCAATTTATTCTTTTCGTCTTAATTTTGTCTCTCCAATCCATCAGTAGATAACCCGAAATTATGCATTACCTGCGAATTATGACAGCTAACTGCACACCATCTAAAACGAAAACTGACAAGATAATTTTCGAAGATGCTTTGGCAGTAGCGTGCCAAGATACAGTTACTTTTGGATGAGCTGATCTCAATGAAATTATTTGCCAAAATCTAAGATGGTGGATCGCTAATTTTTTAAAATGAAATTTTACTAAACTCAAATAAGAAATCAAGTTGTTTGTATAATACAGGGAAATAAATATAATTTTTAATTGTTTAAATAGTGTGTTTTCATTTTATGGTTGTATAAATATGTGTTGTTAAAAATATGACTTAAATACAAGCTTTATCATAACCTGACTTTGCTTGAATATTTTATGCAATTAAAATATATTTTAAATGAAGAAAAACATTTAGATAACTTTGATTTAGAAATCAAGAGGTGTTTTTCAAGCTCTTGGCGGTCTGATGGTCAATTGGCTAGCTGTTTGGCCATTGGTACCAGAAGCTTCAGGTTCGAATATTTGCGGTGGCATGTGTGTTTGTTAGAGATTCCGAATCCACGTTAACTGTAGGTCCCGGTCTATTTAGCCAAAAAGAGTGTAAAAATTGACCGTATAGCTACAAACCAAACCATGCTCTTAATAATGACATTGAGGAAAATTAAATCTGAGTACTTTAAAAATTGTACATACATTGTTGATAGCACATATAATATGATGCAGCAAGTTTAATTCCCTTTGGTTTACATACATAATTGTATACCAAATGAATTCCCATCAAATATTAAAAAAACAAGTGCATCAATATAAAAACTTTTTTTAAAAAAATAAAAGAAATTTGTAATGGAAGAACTGAACTAGAAGATCTAATAATTGTTCCCCCTTTTGCGATTGGGAAACCCTGATTTATCTCACTGGAATTCTTTAAAAAGATTTATCAAACATTATCGAACATTATTTTAATAATCATTGAGTCTTTCGTCTTCAAAGAAATTGCTGTAAAGGAGGATTCGAATCTGTCTACTGTTTATATATCTTCTTCATTGGGACAACAGCCTTGTGGTGATCCAAGACTGTCTGCCTACTGGGTGATTCCGCGACAGGAAATGGTTTCTTTTTACGGGATAGGTTTGTCAGCGCTACGCTCTACAGTCATATTAGACCCGGACCTATGATTTAAAGAGGATTTCGAACCACTACAAACATCCATGGCCGCCCCCTGGTTCAAACCCGAAACACATGCATCGAGCGCCAGAGCGCTAATCATTCGGCCATCAGGCCAATGTCCTAATAACAGTTGTCTATAATTCCCTTGCTTCGTATGTATTTCATATTCGGGTCTGAAAAAACTTAAGATTGAAACACATTTTAAAAAAGAAAATTGAATGAAAATATGAAAAAAAATATCATTAAAAAAATGTATTGCTATTTTCAAAGCTTATAAAACATCCATATTTATTTAATGTTGATACTAACTGATACAAACTTTAAAACTTGCATTTTTTAAAAATATTTAATGCTTTTAATTCCATATTTATATGTTGATAAAAAAAAAAAGATAATTTTGTATTGAAAAATAATACTAGAATCACCATATATATTATATATGCACCATATAATACTCACGTGAGTATTGTATTCTGCATTATTTTTTCCCCTTTAATGAAAAATTCATGTTGAGTTAATATGTATATGATTATACGCATATACAAATGCTTTAAAATATTCAAATTTGTAATCTTATAATAATTCCAACATGTTAAAAAATAATCACAAACAAAATATTTATTTTGTAGATTGTTACTTGAAACAGCTAGATTGAAAAGTAGTAAATAGTAAATCAACCTACTTTTAGTCATTGTTTACAGAAGCAAATTTTTTGCAGAATAAGAATGTATTCATGCATTAAAGTAATTTTTCTACTTTTTTATTAAGATGTTGTATTGTTAAGTGTATTGATATTATTTTGCAGCAATGAGTCAAAATAATCAAGCTCATACATAAATTAAAGCTTTTTTTCTTTGAAACTGAATACTATGTTTTCCATATTTTAATACAAAGGAATAAATGTACATCTTTTTTTTTTTTTAATTTTAAAAGTTAAAAAAAATAACTCAAAAGAAGTCATAAAATGTTAATCTCAAATAAAACATACTTTTTAGCATTGTTTTGAAAAAACTAGAAAATATGACTATCAAAACATAATAATTTAATGTATATAAAATAAATTTTTAATAAAGACGGAAGTTTTAAAATTATAGCAACACTTTCTTAAAAACATTGAAAATGCCAAAGGTCGTTTTAGTAAGAAATTTTATAAAGAACCAATTTTGTTTTACATACCTTCGCATTCATAAATTTTAATCTCAATTTCTTTTTCAAGATAGTAAAAAACAAATAAATTGTTTACTACTCAAATTCACGTGAAATATAATAGTAGTTACTTAAATGAAAAATGAAATTGTAAGGTGAAAAGACTTTCTCTAATTAAAAATATGCTCCTTGCTTCAAAAAAAAAAAAAAAAGAGTTTAGTGCATAAAGAAAATAAGATTGTTAGCTAAAATATATACCTTTGTGACATTTTGTACAAGATATTTTAAGTACTAGAATCATCAATTAAAAACTCTTTTTTCTCTGTTTCTTAAATGAGGAAAACAATTTTTTTATCATGTAAAAGATTTTAATTAATGCACATAGAAA
Source organism: Caerostris extrusa (assembly GCA_021605095.1). Lineage (NCBI taxonomy): Eukaryota > Metazoa > Arthropoda > Arachnida > Araneae > Araneidae > Caerostris > Caerostris extrusa. Next base: position 29,487 of record BPLR01006678.1, read on the forward strand.
GTGAGTATTTACTTCCGGTCCATGCATGAATTAATTTATGTACAAACTTCAAAATTTTGTTTTATTATTTAATATAGTGCATAATTTTATCCTCATTTAATGTAATCTCACATTTTATATGTCAATAAACATGTTTTTCATGTTTTCATACATGATAAATTTCACAAATTTCCACATATGTTGTCTTTTTTCAATTCCTTTTAATAACTCACACTCTCCATATATATATATATCTTGTTCAAACTTTCAATCGTTAATAAAATACTTTCTATTCATCCACTCATTTTTGAACTTATAGTGGATGATACTGGATGTTAATGCAGTTTTTCAAATAATAATTCATTAATTAAATTTAATTAATTTTAGTTTTTTTTAGATTTCAGTTGCATATATCTACCAATAGATGGCGCCCGATAAACTTAAAATAATGAATGAAAATTATTTATAAAGGACTTTATGCAATATAGAGGGAAAAAAAGTAGGAATTGACTTTAATTTTTTTTTTTTTTTATATTACTTGTTTATATCCTGAATTCAACTGGAAATTCGAAAACATACTTCAAAATTTTGAATTACTATAAAAATGTAAAAAAAATATTTATATTCTGAAAAATATATGGAGTGCTAATTGCTTAACAAGAGTTTTTAATTCTCATCTATACTTTTGCAAATTTAATTTTCTTCTTTATTTCTACTAGCAAAATTCATTTATTCATTGTTTTGAAGTAAATCTTTACGAATTACTAATTTCCGTTTACACTAATTTCTAAATCTAAATGAGATTTTTAATAAAATTTATTTTCTTATTAACTACAAAGGTATTTATGATACTAATTTGTTATTAAATACTTTAATTTTCAAAATTATCTTTGTTTGCTAACAAAAAGGTGCTTGTTTTAAAACACTATATGGTCCACAATTATGATATGTAAGATTTTTTTCTATTATTTCACAACGAAACATTTTGAGGCTTGTTAAAGATTTTCTGTTATATAACAAAACTTATAAAAATCATACCTATCAAAAACTACAGTGGTTTGTCTGACTTGTCAAAAACTTAAGACGGAAAAATAATTCGGAAATTTGCTGACTTACGTAGAAATCAACAAAAGAAATTGAATAATAGCCAAGTATATTCATACCGACAGAAATGAATTGTTATACTGAGATTCAATGGATTTTAAGGACACCTTATTTGGTAAAAAAATATGCCATTAATAGAACATATTTTAGATTACAGAAGGAAATTTTATTAGGTGATATGTATTAGAACCATATTCTTCTGCTTTGTCATTATCACCAATATCAACAACTTTCATAAAAGCCAAGATGTATGAAATACTACTATTTACATTATCAGATTATCTCTTCATTTATCGTTGCTAAATTATGCCAGAAAATACAAAATAATACTATATTACACTTAATTAGGAAAACTTCTTTAAGATTAAAGAAACTATACGAAATATATCTACAGAACTTATGGCAATATGCCATATACCTAAGGTGTTACTAGATTATAGTTATTTGTGAAGATGCCACCAACCACAAAACCAGAAAGTATTCTTATGCAATGTACCGAATATTCTCCGTCTCATCGACGACCAATGTACAAATTGAGTTTTACTGCAAGATGAATTAGTGGGAAGTGTTCAACCACGACATCGATAAGGCAGACAAAGAGGTTTGGTCAGACACTCAGGCAATTGTTAGTAGAATAAACATTTGTTAATCCATTCCTAAGCATGGCAGAAATCAGTGAGATACGGAGATACACACGCCAGTGTATTTTGCATCTGTTGAAATCACATAATGCTCTTCCATGCTGTTTGATCCCTTATGCAAGCCGTAATGTGAGCCACAAAGCAGGAAGATGAAGGTTTTGTAGTTATTTATTCAGCTGGCAATTTTTTTTCCCTTTTGTTTATAATTTATTATATTTTTTTGTTTATACTATAGCTCCCAGTACAGTTTAGCATTTTATCTGAGTTGATATCGTTAACATACAGAATGTGCGTTACTTAACTATAAATGAAAACAGCCACAACATTAGATTCAAGGTAAGATACATGTGCACTAGTTTTCAAAAGTTAAGAAAAAGCACAACGAAATCGATTAGGCTTCCAAATATATGTATATTCTTGTATAATTTAAGCCATTTAAAAATTTAATGTAACATAACAATATGAAATACAAATTAATAGGCTGTCTTTTAAGATCCCTTGATGTGTGGTCAAAAGCACTCAAAAGCGTCTGCAATTTCTGCGAGTATGAAGCTGCGAAATGAAATGTCAAAAAAAAAAAAAAAATACACCAATTTTTATGATTATCTGATATTATTTATTTAAAGGATTACAATGACAAGCTATTGGACGAAAAGAAGAAAATAGTAATTAACCCATTTACGACTTTTAAGCAAAACAGTTGAATGTGAATCTACAGTTAACAGTACGTGGAATGCATTTCTAAGAATAAAATCAGATTATAGAATGTCCATTAAAGAAATTCAAGAGCTACATTCCCAGAACAGAAAAATTTAAAGCAGATGACCACGGTTTTAACTTACTTCAAAGAGACAAATAATCTTTATATCCTCTTTATGTCAATTTTTGAAGTGGGTACTTCAGATCTTCTCTTGTTACAATCGCTGGAAAGTTAGTATGCAGAATAACTCTGCGGAAAAGCCTTCAGTTGAGGCAAGATGTCTAACATTGTGTGCATTCCTAATTACGTCAACGAAATGAATGATTCTGCTTTTAAAAACTGATACAAGCAGATTGTTAATCTTGTGAACAAGCTATTATCCAGGAAAGAACAGATTTGGCAAGTCTAAAGAATATGTGTGACAAGTAAGTGTTTGGATGGGGCTTTGCAACACTTTAAAACGATGATACAAGACTTTTAACAAATATCCCGTTCTTGGCGTATCTGGAAAGTAGGTTATTTTTGATATACGTTGAGAAGCAACACCATTGTTTGCAAGCTATAAATTATCATTGTCGTGCCTATAAAAGATTTATAAATAGTCACACTCCCTGTGGATATTGCTCATTCAACTCGAATACCATTTTTGATGAGTTTTTCATTTTATGTTTATTTTTCAAGGCAGGAAATAAAATAACTATTTTTCTAATACCTAATTTGTGACGCACTGTTTGATAAAGGCAAATGGCAAATTTCCTTATATTAAAATAAATAGATATTTCAGAACAATTTTTTTTATTTTTCTTAATTTTTGAATGAATATGCATTATTTATTAACAGACACTGATAATGACTATCATTAAAGATTTTGTTAGAAATATACTCCTTTGTGTAGTTTGAAATGCTAATAAAAACCGCTATATATATTGGAGTAAAATTAATGATGGGGATGTCTAGTAGCTTAAATGAATTGGCCATTATATTAGTACGATCTCAACACAATTATTTTTATTACTACATTTGACATATGACGTTGAAATTTCTAGGAATGAAAGCAAAAGTGCCCTTAATCTTTCAATTAGTCTGGAAGTTAGCATTCCTAAATGACATTGAAACTGTCCATGGTACCAAAACAGGATCTGTGAAATAAAGGAAAGTTTAAACAACCTTGTCCAGTTTCCGATTAAAAAAATCCTTTTTTTTATTTGTGGTTTTTAAAATTACTCAATTTATTTTTAAAATCATAGTAATTTTGGTTTATACATTTCATAAATTCCATTTGAAATCAATAAATTTGTAGTAGTTGCATTGTTGCAGAGGTGCAAAAAACGTGGGACTTATAATTTTTGTTGTACATATGATATGTCATAAACAATCGAAAGATAATTCAATAAAATCATCGAATTCTTAAGTAACATGGACTGTTTTTTTTTAAGTGAGTAGAAACGAAACCATCCTTTTTACTTTTGTTGAATTAGTGAATTCTGTCACTATGATTAATGCTTACCTTTATACTTATTTTTAGTACATCTATTATAACAGTTGGAATTTCTTTTCTGTGAATTTATGTTTTTTGCTTCTAAATGTTTTATATATTACTTTATATACTTCTCTTATTATTTCTCTTTTCTTTTTATTTAGTTTTAGTTATTTGTTTTTATGTTTTTAATTCATCTACCTGTTTTTTTTTTTCAGGTATTGTTGCATTGTTTGTAAGGATTTTGTAAGTGCTATTTTTTTGTAATCTTCGTGTCATTCTTATTTGATGAACGAGGCAAATGATTGTAGTTGAATAAAAAAAATATACATTAAATGTATTTTTTTTTTATATTATATTACAAAGTACAAGTTTTAAAACTAGATATTAACAATTTTACTAAACCGTACGAAATCATTGCTCATCCCAAAATATAAGATAAGAATGTTAATTCTAAGCTACATAAAAACAAGTTGTAAACAAAAATAAAATAATTACTTTTGGAATTACTTACGTCTATATCGATTCCAGGCTGGGGAAAATAGACTGATTGATTGTCATCTTTGGGCTCATATCTGTAGAATTCCAAATCATCTTTGTACCATTTCACGACATAAAGTTCCTCACTGCCCAAGTCATAGCTGCAGATGGGGTGACAGACTCTCCAAAGATGGCTGTCGATGGCACCTTCAGTTCTGTCACTCGTACGCTTTTACTCCATGCCACACCTAAAAAGACGTTGTTTCAACTCACTTAAATTATAATTTTCAGGTATTTTTAAGTATGGTAAATACATGTATATAATATATACAATACAATACATATTTTCAATTATATTAACCCGTCCAAGCCCGAAGGCACACGGTTACTGATAGACCAGAAGCACGACAGCACCCCTCAGGCTACCGGGGCACCGCCTTATTTCAAGCAAAGAAAGAGACAGTGCTCCACGGATAGGGTGATATGAAATAAGTACAACACCCCCACCGCTTATGGCAGCCCGCAACTGGGCGTTAGTGTCACACCTGGGAAGAAACGTCACGTTATAGAGCGTGCCGCGCAAATCCCTGCAGGAGACATGTTGAGGATCTCTTGGCCGTCTTAAGTGACGTTACCAGGGGTGGAGGTGGATCCACTTCGCCCCCTGGTAAATACATATATATATATATACAATACAATACGTTTGGTAAATACATATACATAATATATATTACAATACGTTTGGTAAATACATCTATATATAATAATACAATACAAATATAATATATACAAATACAATATAATATATACAATAAATACAATACAAATACGGAATAAAATACATTACATACATGGTACCTTCAGTAAGTTACGTATTTTTTTTGTTTTGTTCTAATGCAGATGGCAAACACTTAGACAGCTTGATCTTAGATGCCTTAAGGCAAGCGCTGCACAGACGTTACTCACTTTGCATTACCCAGGGGGCGCGTGTAACTTGAAGATAAGCCACGGCAGCGGAGTAACAATGCTCCCGCAAAGCTCTACGATCTATTAGGACCGGGACCTACGGTTTAAAGGGGATTCCGAACCACTACAAACATCCATGGCACTCGGGACTCGAACCCTAAAGCCTGTGGTACCGAGCGCCAGAGCGCTAGCCACTCGGCCATTCAGGCCCTAGTTACGTAATTTAGGGAATAGAAAACAATTTAATATAAACGGAAAATTTCTGTTTCATTTTATCATTTTAAAATAAATATTATTTCCAATTAGAATTTTTGTGCATAAAAATTTTGATATTAAATATCGTCAGTAAGCAATTTTTTGTTAAAAACGTTTCTTAAAATAAGAAAAAACCCAAGGATTTAAAATAAACAATTACCTTATTTTAAACAGTTAAAATGTGTTTATAAAGATGAACAATTCAAAACTTCGTAGGTTTAAGTTTTCAAAAAAAAATGTTTCGATCAAAAATTAAATTAGTTAATAAATAAATATATTTAAAATATAATTAAGACTAAATATATTTTTTATATTAAATATATATTAAATACAAAAATTATATACAAATATATTTTTATATAGATTAAATATATAACTATCTAATCAAGACCAAATATAATTATCACTAAAGATATTTTCTTTAAAAATGTTATTAAACATAGGAATATCAAAATAACATGATTACTCTTGTGAAACAATTTATATTAATATTAGTGTTTTGATCAAGTTAATTTACAAATAACAAATGTATTTTCATTAAAACTGGTGATCCCATAATTGTTAAGTTATAAATAGAATAGAAGGATGGCAGATTCTTCAAAGATGGCAATCGATGGCACCTTCAATTTTGTCACTTTAGCTAATATATAATTTGCTTTATAAAATTTATTCAATTCCTTCTATTAGCTCACACTCTCCCTATATATATCTTGTTCAAATTTTCAATCGTTCATAAAATATTTTTTATTCGTCCACTCAAGTTCAAATACATTTTTTTAAACTTGTAGTTGATGCTGATGCAACTTCCCTTCATGTTAATACAGCTTTTTCAAATATTAATTATGTAATAAAATTTAATTAATTAATTACATTTTTTTATTTAAGTTGCATATATCTACCAATAGATGGCGCCAATTAAACTGAAAAAAATGAATGAAAATTAGTTATAAAGGATTTTCTGCAGTAGAGTGAAAAAAATAGGAATTGACTTTAAAATTTTTTTTATATTACTTGTTTATTAATTTAAAAAAAAAAACTAAAAAAAAAAAGAACATTTTCTTTTATATATTTTATATTTTTCTATGATATAGTAAATTAATTTAGTGTTAAGTTGTTTTAATCCCATAGTAATACAAATATAAAGTATTTTATTGCATCCATACAGGTTTGAAGTAATGTGCTATCTTAAATTCTAATAGCTTTAATAGAAGATCTCAAGAGACTTAATTAAATTGTCAAACAATGGCAGATGAATTTTGATTTCAACTTTTCAGAAAATGATTGTTTTCGGATAGAAGTTTCTGAAGTAGTTATTATTCTTCAAATTATTTATTTTAATTCCGAGTACTTATGGCAAGATATGATTTATGTAAAAGACTGAATGCTTAAGAGCCACTTGAAACAACGATTTTGAAGTTTGTTGGATGATTCTTCTTAATTAGCGACGAAACAATGAGTTGTCTTCGAAGAAAGACTCAGCTAAGTACCTATTTCATTCTCATCCCAGCATAGTAGATTGAGATTCACAGCAAAAAGCTCAATAACAGTTATTTGAAGTGTCTTCTTTGTATGAGCTGTGGATGACTTCAAATTGAGATATTGTTTATGTGTTTCGAAAACATTAATTCCAACATATTTACTTTCTCTCATATTTAAGTTGAAAAATATCTAGTACAAACATCGACTTTTATATTAGAAAACGGTATTGGAGAAATTTGGAAAATAAGACATTTATCAATAGTAGTAAAAATTAATTGCTGTGTTTGAATTGCAAAATATTGCATTGGATTTTCAGAATCATAGTTTATATTTTAATACAAACGAAGCTGTAGGAGGTCCTAAGTCACTGTAAACAAGTAATTTAACAAATAAAAAATTTATTTAATAGGCATTGTTATACTATTCAATATTATTTTGTTTGAAAGCAACCTTGAAGTAACACTCATTTTCTTTCTGAGGGAATAACTTTCCTTTCTTTCATATCAGAAAAATCTGTATCTCTATTTCTGCATTTGAATTTCAAAATGTTGTATAGAGAGAGATCATGAGAATCATATTTATATTTTGAATCAGATGAACGAAACGAACAGATACGATATCCTAATTCATTCTAAACAAGGCAATTTAACAATTTAAAAAACGTATTTAATAGACATCTTTATACTATTGAATATTATTTTATAAGACTGTGTCCTTGAAGTATCATTCATTTTTTTGTGTGGAAAGAATAGCATTCCTTTCTTTTATATTGGGGGAATTTGTACTCCACTGCTACTGTTAAATTTCTCAGGTAAGGTATTTTGTCCTTAGAAATTATCAAATTTTTTCTGTCATATTTGAATCAGAGATAGCAAAACGAATGAATGAAAATTATTTTATGCAAAGTATAAAATAAAAAATAAGTAATATATAAAAAAAATTTAAGTCAATTCCTACTTTTTTTCACTATATTGCAGAAAAGTCCTTTAAATAATTTTCATTCATTTTTTTATCTGGCGCAATCTATTGGTAGATGCATTCAATTTAAATCGAAAAAAACTAAAATTAATGAATTAAATTTAATTACTGAATTAATATTTGAAAAGCTGTATTAACACTAAGTGTTTACAAGTTCAAAAATGTATTTGAACTTCAGGGGATGAATAAAAGTATTTTATGAACGAGTGAAAATTTGAAGAAATATATATAGGGAGAGCATGAGCTAATGAAGGAATTGAATAAGTATCCTTAGTTACAACATGTTATTTTTAGCGTTACAATTCAGTTGCATGCATTTTCCCAGAGCTAAGTGGATTGATGGATAATAGATAAGAGCTTATGGATATGGGATAAGCTCTTATCTAAATATGGATAAGACATTATGCCCTATTTGGGTCAATTAACAAAAATCTCTAACTAACGAGAAAAGTGAAGTAGGTTGTACTTCACTGAAGCTACGTTTAATAATTACTGCTCCAAAATATTAATCGAATCTGTCATGATTCTAGAATAGTATTTCGCAAATACAAGTATTGTCTGGTTAATAGTTATTTTCTTTTTCTCAATTTGATGTTGTAACGCAGGGAATTAGCGCTTAATTAATTTAATAAACTGAGTTGGGAGGCATATATCTCTTCCATTCAATATATGATACATCGTGATTCAAATATCACCAGGAAAATTTGCAGTGCTGTCAGATATTCTCCCATTTTTATATTTCTGAATTGAAGTGAAGTCGATACAACAATCGAACAGAAAGATCGATTTAATGACCTTAGTTTTTATTATTTTAGAGCAGGGAGTTTAATTATCTTCACAGGTCTATGCCCTGGTTAATAATTAAAAAAAATGGTACTTTTAAATTGTGTAAGCATGGCTTAAATTCGTCAGGAATCAGATAGTTGCTATTAGAAAATAAGATTAATTCATGAATAATTTTTTGCCGATCTAAAGTGAAAGTGCACAACCAAACAAATTTTTATTCTAAACACAAATATTTTGTTTTTTGAAATTTTATTTAACGTTATTGCATTTTTTTACACATTCACATATCAATGGTCATTATATAAGTTAAACGCTAATTATTAGAAAAATTTTTTTAAAAATTATTTATATACATATAATTTAACAAATCTTTCATTCAATAAAAACTGAAAATTAGGAAAATTTGAAAATACAAAAATTGAAATTATATATGATTAAATCAGCAAAATAATAAACAATAATAATGACAATAATAAATTTGGATAAAAAAAGGCTACAAATTATTTCTTCATTTATTAAAAACTAGTATATATTGATTATTTGGCTTTACTTGACTTCAGTAGATAATGCGCTGTATTAGATTTTGATGTTTTATAAAGATAGAAAAAATCTTCTACGTCGAGCTAGGCAATGCTTCTTTTCGTTGCCTTTTTATGAGATGGTCAGGGTATATATATATATATATTATATATATATATGAGTGGAATTTGAGCTCTACCAATGTTAAAAATAGAAAAACATTTTATACAAATTTCATGATTTAGAGATACAGTTGCTTCAGATTCTGTGCCCTATGCGTACAAGTTAATGCAAGTTTAAAAATTTACGTTAAATTTAGAAAGAGTTGCGAAAAGAACATTGGAATATGTTTGGAAGGAATTTCTATATTGATTTAAATTTATATTTATAAAAAAAAATTAAAAGATTATTTTTAAAAGATAATAACATTCAAAACACTGTTAAAAAGCTGACAAAAATTATATTATATTTACATTAATTACATTCCTCTATTTGTGTGTAATTAATTTATAACTTTTTAAAAATAAATGGATTGAATTAAATGTTTCTTCTTAAATTTCCTTGCAGAATAATTGTAACAGAATAACTGTTATTCTATGCATAATAGTTGAAACAAATAAGAAGCATAAGTATGCAGTTATGTTAACAATTATTATTAATTTTACGCATAAATACAAAAGACTTAAAAATTTGTGAATTGCATGCACTATGTAAATTTGAACGATAGACTTCCTGTATAGGTGTATGGAGATTGAATGCATATTATGTTATGCAAACATTTTCTTTGAACGTGCCGAGTATTGTGTTTATTTTGGAAGAAAAATGGAGGTGTATGTTAAAAATGAACGCTGACATAAGTTGGTTTATCCTTTGCATAAGTAACGGAAGCACGATCGATTTCCCTTGGGAAGTGGAATCCATTTCCATTCTTTTTGGGTCTCATTGTTAGACTCAAAAAAGTATGCGGAGAAACAAAAAAAGCTCCTTTTTTTATTAAAATTGCTTTTTATTTTTCATCAAATAGTTTTGTTAAAAGTACACGATGAAAATAATAAAATATAGTTTGTGATGCAATGATCTAAACGAGAACAAAATGAGGAATGTTTTATAAATTCTGGAATTATATTTCTGTGGCAAGCATATTATCAATGGCAATCTGTAAAGCAGAAATATTCTTCTAAATTTCCATTAATAAAAGAAATGATACAGGGAAAATGAAAAATATTTACAAAAATAAATATGTAAACGAAATATCTTTTAATAGTTTTTAAGGTTATTTTTATATTATCCAAATCATAGTTTGATCATTTAGAGAATTAAATAATCAGAAATTCGGACTCCATTAAAAAATGTTATTGTTTCGAGACCCTACATCTAATAAGACCATTTAAAATGTTCGAACTAAAATGGCTTGATCTCCATACTTTATTAACTTCAGTTTAGTTGGGTATTTTATTTTATTATTATTTTTTTTGGGGGAAGGTGAGTGGTTTTTTGCATGTAACACATTTGTGATTTGTCTTTGGCTGTGGTTTAGTAAATCTCTGCTTCAATTTCAAATGACAACGTCTACTATGTGGTATTAGAAAATAATGATCGTTTAAATATAAGTTTCAGATGTCCCTTTAGAAAAAAAAAAGTCCAGATCTGATGATAGTGGTGGCAACACAAGACCTTGTCATACTATTTGTCCATGAGTTTGGCATTTTAGTGATGAATAGCCAGAGGTATAATCTCTTGCAGTATGTAATGCATTGACAGAAGATAAATTACATCTCGCAATCTTCATGAATGGAATGACGATCAGTACGGAAATATTGTCGATAGTTTCAAACAACCGAAAGATTAGCTGTTCAACAACAAAACAGACACGCACCTATGCCTATTTCCCTTTAAACTGTTCTCACAAGCTACGGAGTAGAATTTTTATTTTCTTACATATTGTTGTTTTGAAATACATTTTAAAGTTTCATATCATTCAGATAAAATTTATTTTCGACTCGCTGTATATAACTTCATCTTTAATAAAACTTTATTTTTCGCGGTATTTTCGAAAACTACGTATGATAAAGGTAGGGGGTCCTTAAGCAATTTTATGCACTCCGACCATGGATTCTTGTTTTGCATAGTTTATCTTGTATTTTCCAAACATTCTGTAATTTCATAAGTCCAATAAATTTTAAAATGTACTAAATAATTCTTTATCTGCCAGTAGGCAGATGGTCTTGGTCCACCATGGAGCTGTTGTGCAAATGAAGAAGAAGAAGACTACATTATTCATTATTCTTCTGTTAGCTCACACTCTCCCTATATAAATCTTGTTCAAATTTTCAATCGTTAATAAAATACTTTTATTCATCCAATCAAGTTTAAAAAATGTATTTGATCTTGTAGTGGATGACAATTGATGTTAATACAGTTTTTTCAAATATTAATTCATTAATTAAATTCAATTAATTAATTTTTTTTTTTCGATTTAAGTTGCATGCATCTAAAAATAGATGGCGCCAGATAAACTTAAAAAATGAGTGAACATTATTTATAAAGGACTTTCTGCAATATAGTGAAAAAAAAAAAAGTAAAAAAATTATTTTACTTGTTATACATGCAAGTGATAATTTATCTTTTTGTTAATAAACTATTACAAAAAATCTCTATTTTTATTATTAATCGAATGTTCTGTACAATATTCATATTTACCCGATGTAAATAAAGGGATTTAGAGTTGCACAATCATTAAACAGACTGTCTTTGGACGAAATCATTTTAATAATTTCGTTCATAGTCAGATGGTTTCAATGACTGCAGATGTCATTTTTAAATCAATTTTATCAGACAAAAATAAAAGAACTGGAGCTAAAAAAAAATCATTAGAAATACTTTTTCTGGGCAAAACAAATAATTTAAACCCTTTTTCAACTTAGATAATATAAATGATTAAATATATTTCTCATAAATTAAATGATACTGCCTCATTCTACTTATTGATGGTGAAATAAGTGAGTTTAAAAAAAGTTTTTAAAAATTAGTCTTGATTACTTTATGAATGAATAATGGAATATTTTATATTTAATACGACTAATAATTATTTTAAACTTAAGAATGTCACATACATAAAAAACTTGCATTAGGTCTATTTAAGTCATATTTTAATTGAAATTTAGCTTAAAATTAAAAAAGACTAAATATTCCCAAGATTTTAGTCTTGTTTATAATCAAAATTGTAACATATTATGTTACTATTATTTACAATTATTTCGATATAAAATTTTTAAATTCAATAACAAAATTCAAACTTACTCACAAAAATCCTTTTTATCAATTACATTGCGAATTTGTTTAACGAAACATATTAAAAATAAAATATATAGTTAATGTATCCTCAAATTAATGATGCCATAACAAATGACGATCTGCATACCAGCAGAACTACCGGAAAATGAGTAGCAGCAGCAAGATTTCATTATGACTAAAAGCGGTTGTCAGTGATCTGAAAATCATCAAGCACAAAAATAGGCGAGTAAATATCCCAGTGTAGTTGATTTTCACACTGCAGCCAGCCACTCCAATCACTGCAGCAGCAATTACGCGTCTCGCCTCAATTGCCTCCCAGATCCTTATGCTCTTCTAATGAGACTATTAATAGGAGCAACGTTCACTCTGTTACAATGGCTAGAAAACTACCGTAACGGGTCCCAAAAGCCTTTCTAATTGGAGATAAGATCGCCCCCAAAATTAACGACATAATGAGAAAACAAAGAAGAATAACCAAGACATCAATTATATTATGCAGGAGGTTCAGTAAAAGAAACATGGCCTCAGGTCATACCAGAAGGTCTTCACTTTCGGTGGTTTTTATTTATAGAATATGTTGGGAAGGAAATTTGATTATTATTATTATTATATTTTTTTGTATTCCTCCAAATCATATTGGTGAAGGTCTGATTGTTTAACTTTATTTACAGAGTTAAAGTAATTCGAGATTGAGGGTTTTTTATTATTATTATTATTATTATTTTGCAAAGAGCTATAAAAAAGGTAAAGACCCTATGTCAGCATAATTTTCCCAACAGAAAGTAAATGATTAAATATGATCATATGACAAATATTATTAATTTATATGATTAACAAATATGATTAATTATTTTTTTCTTTCTGCTAAAATTAATTAAACGAATCACAAATCATTTACTCTTTGATTTTAATCGATTTGACAAATTATTTGAACTTAAGGCCCTGATGGCCGAGTGACTGGCGCTTTGGTGCTCGCCTTTGAGTGCGTCCCCAGGCGGTGCCATGGTTGTTTGTAGTGGTTCGGAATCGACTTTAAACCGTAGATTCTGGTCTAAGATGATTGTAAAGTGCTGGGCTGATAACCTTACTCCTTAAAAAGAAACCATCTCCAGTCTCGAAATCTGACAGTAGGCAGAAGGTTTTGGTCCACCACGGGGCTTTCAGCCAAAGAAGAAGAATATAATCTGTATTAAACTATTTAAAATTCAAATAACACTTATTTGAGGTTCTTTTTTGACAACAGAAATATAAAAATTAATTTTCTTCCCATGTTTTCTTTTTATTATTAAATTCATGAATACCAGAGTAAATAATTAAATACAGCAATATTAAATTACAGCGTTTGATCATCCAATACATAAAAATAACTGATTAACCACTCTTGAGTTTTGTGTCCATAAAAACAAGAATTTTTTTTTTTTTTAATATTTTTCTCTTTAAAGCATTATGCGAGTATTTATAATGCTGAATAGATTAAGAACCCTAACAAATTCTATCACAATAGCATATGCAATGTTATTCTTTAAATACCACATGTCAAATATTATAAAAAATTGCGTTAAACAGCATCAGACAAAATATTACAAATGGAATCCAAAATGGAGTTCCAGGAAATGAAACATTACTTTCTATCAACATATTCAGTATAAATTTAGGGGGATCTCGGCTTAAAATTCACCCCGCATTTACCGATTACCATATTCGGAGATAAAACAACGATTTAAACTGACAAATCTCATTTTGAGACATAAAAGAGGGTATTTTTTTTATCCGGCTCTTACGTAATCACATTTTTATCCATCTAGAGAAAAATATATCTGGGAAGAAAATTTAACTGATGGTGAGGTCTTTTGATCTCAGATAAAATGACTTCTGAGACCAATAAAAATTCTTCATCTGCTTCGATTTTGCCTGCTGCTTTTTTTGCAAAATAAGCATAAATTTAATTTCCTGAATTTTTATTTAAGTTTAAAAAAAAAATGCTATTTTCTTCTAAAATTTGTATTTTTCTGTTTTTTGAGAGGAAATAAGAATAAGAATGAGGAATTATCTTTCTGAAAAAGAATAATATCTTGTACCTTTAGGCGAAACCGAAATTTTTTTAAACATGTTTAATAAAGAGATTTACTGAAATGTTTTTTTTTAAATATGAAAATATTTAAATTAAGGTAATTGACGATGGCTTAAAATATTTGTTACAAGAACCCTTATGTAAATTCTAAAAGGTGGACAAATATTTTAGATAGGTGTGAAAAGGAATATTTGAAAATCCACTGGACTCATTAAATAGGGAAATCATTGGCACTGAATGAACGCACAGTTGCAATATTTTAATACATTTTATTTCCTATTTCTATTTCTAGTTATGTAGTACAGGAGTTACTTTAAAATTAATTTATCCTTCAAAAATTTTTATAAGATTTTTGACAGTTGTGTTTTATTAAAAAAATAATAATTCAGAAATAATTGAGGTTTTTGTTTAGATTTGAAAGGATTATTATATTGAACTCTTGGGAAAAAAAAAAAATAAATTTTTAGGAAATGAATATAACAAATTACATTTTACAAAAACTCAATGTAAATAATTGGAAAACCAAATTCTTAGTACTGAACAACCAGCGCCTCTGCTAAGAAACGTTTAGTTTTTAATCTTCATCCAGAGAGGAAATATATTTAAAGCAATCCTGTATATTAGTTGGACTACAGACTCTCACCAGAGGAGGAAGTATATTTCTAGTATCCAGCGTGTGTCTTAGTATTTTTATTTTCGGCTTAGAAGTGAATCTATCCATGAATCTATAATTATACGTCTTTAAATGTGTTAAACATTATTTATGTATGGTGTTTTTGCGTGTGTAAAAAACGCTGTGTGTTCTCAAACCTGTGTCGCCCAACAGCACCCAGTTTACAATCCAGAGTTTCTCCAACCCACTACACTACATAGGTAGAAACATAAAGGTTGAAAGATACCCACATTGATCAATAATAATGATTTTCTTTGTAAAAAAAAATACTAACATTATAATCATAGCGAAACACTTAATATGCATGCCCTTTCATTAGTGTAAAAAGAAAAACTTTTTATTTAAAAATCTTGCACACATTTACAATATACACACACAATTAATATAGAATTAATTAATTAACAATACATACACTACTAATCTACACTTACAGAATCTCGACTTTTTAAATGAACTTTTGTAGAATTTTTTATCATGAACTGAAAATAATAAATAAATACCTGACATATAATAAACTGAAAATATACAAACTGATATATATTAAACTGAAAATATACAAACTGATATATATTAAACTGTAAGATTACTATGAGTTCGCTTGATATAATTTTGTTACCTTTATCCATAATTAGAGATTCAAAAATACAAGTGAGCTGTAGTAATTACATAATGTCTAACAGATGTTAAATAGTTTATGCGTAAATGTCAATAATTCAATAAAGGTTTTGGTTTGAAATCGTATTATTGATTTTATGAAGAAAAATCACACATGTTTAAAATTAATAAATGTAACTACATTGTTGACTGTTATTTGGAAGAATACAAAAGACAGTTACATTTTGCCGTGCACAAAATAAACTATAATAGAAAACTTTCAATTATGAGAATATGGTAATTGAATAATCGATTGATATATTTTGAAAACAGTACCTGTCAGTGTTTGAGTTTTCGTGCAGATTGAATTTATTTACATAAATACGGGAATGCCATTTATTATTTATTTAATGCCTGAATTTCAGTCTTTCGTGATTGAAATCTAAAACTAAATCTATAATTTGATGTTGATTTATTAGCAAACTGAGTGCATAAATGGCAATTTATAAAAAAAACTGATATTTTCGCTGGTTGTGTATATTGTTACGAATTTTTGCCCTGTGATCAAAAACACATTAACATTTTAGGATTTTACAGAATGAAAATGGATTTTCTACAGTAATCATTCCATACAGAATGAATTTGATCCTAATTATCTTTTGGCAATAAAATAATACTACTGTGCCCAAAAAGCAAGAATAATTATTTTATTTTTCAAAAACACTTTATTTATTCTTCCAAATTTATTTCATCGCCTTCAAAGTAATCCCCCCTCCGGCACAATGCACTTATGTCAACTTTTTTTTTCCAATCCTCAATACATGAAAAAGTGAACGGCAGGAATGGCCTTCAAAGCGTGCAGCAATTCACGTTGAATCTCTTTTAATCGACTCAAAACGGTATTCCCGGAGTAGTCTTTTGAGTTTATGGAACAGCCAGAAGTCGCACGGTGTGAATACGGGGTTGTGGAACGATATGGGTTTCATTTTTGGTGAAAAAGTCAAGAAGACTCAATGCAGTGTGAGCTGGCGCATTCAGTGTTTTTGGTACCAATCGAGATTCGACGCGTTTGAGATCCAAACATCTTTTAAAATGGAATTGACAGATCCTGTTGAAATTCCAATACCATCAACAAAGTCTCTAATTGTAAATCGACGGTTTTCAAGAACCAAATTTTAATTTTTTGGACGGAGCTTCGTCTGTTGAGGTGGATGGTCGACCAGAGCGCTCTTCATCTTCAACGTGTTCTCTCTGCCTTCTTTGAACTATTTATACCACTTCTAAACATTTCTTTCCGATATAGGAATGCTCACCGAATGCCTTTCTGCAATTGTCTATACGTTTACGCAAACAAAATTTAATGCAAGTTCTTTGCTCAATTAATTCAGACATTTCAAAAATTGACGAAATCAGTTTTAGCGTCTGACAAAGCCGAGCGTAACTCAAACATTAATGAATATTTTGACCTCAAATTTCACACAGATGTCAAGGAAGTGCCAGCGGGGGAAAAAATTAAATTCCATAAGCCCCGGAAATTTTAAATTGAAAATTGGTTTTACTTTTTTTTGGACACAGTAGTAAATGACAATTTATAAATAAAAATTGTTATTTTCGTTGGTTGTGTATGAAATTTTGCCGTATGATCAAAATACATTAACATTTTAAATATTTTATAGAACTAATTTTTTTAATATTTTTATTTTAATCATTCCATTCAGAATGACTTTCGATCCTAATTATCTTTTGGTGAAGGAATAATATTTGTTAAACCATTGATTTCATAATAAGAATTTAAATGATTTTGACGAATTTTTTTTTTCTTCTTAGGCAACAATTATATTTGGCACTAGCCATTCTAATTTAAAAATGGATATTTCTTGTTTAAATTGATATTTTTGTTTAAATTGATATTTCGTGTTTAAGTTTTTAAGATGAAAGAAGTTTTTTTAAGATTTCTCGATTTTGATGAAAGCTTTTGCAAAAAATATTTGCTTGCAAAAATTTATTCCCATCGTGTATTAAATTATTAATAATTTTTCTCTATAATATCCATTTTTAATTAATTTTTTTTTCAATATTTCATTCCTTATGACTAAAGAAAAGTTAAAAATCTTCTATAATTCCAGTGATATTAATTAAAAAAACACCAGAAAGTACCATCCAAACCTCCAAAATAAAAAAATATATTTTTGTTTGCATAAGTAACTAAAAATATTACAAAATTCTAATGCTTTTAAAAATATTAAAGAGATCATTAGTATCCTATTAAGGGTAGTTTCGACGCCCTTTTATGTTACAAGAAATTAATTTAATGTTGGTAATATGTAATAGCTCTTCTGTATCAATAAAAATTATTTATCCAGTATAATGTTTTTTTTCATTTACCATAAGGACTTATTACCTGGTTTGATCTTATGGTATGTTAAAACAAAATGATTTTAATCATTGCAGATATATGAAGAAAAAAGTACACTATTATATAAATTTGACGAAATATGTTTTATCTTTAATTTTGAACGCAGTTTAACTAAATATATATTTCGAAAAGTTAGCATTTAAGGAATTTCGAACAGTTTCGAAAGTTTTGAAAAAAATCAGTTAACCTATGTTGTAACATATTAATGAAATAAATCAAAATTAATATTTTACTTTAGGAACGATGTGCTTATATAACATAGGAGAATAATTTTTGAATTTTTTTCTTTGTGATTTAAAGTTGTTTTGTGAGGAAAATATATAATAAAAACCCCAAAGTAATTATATAAATTTATCATTTAACTGAAAAACAGAATTAACAGATCAAATACCACTTGACGTGCATGCCTTGATGGTAATTAAAATTAAAACACCACGGAGTAATCTGCCTCTGAATTTCAAATTTGTAAGATGCGTATGAACTTTGGTGGTGGCATGGATGCTTATTAGTGGTTTAGAATCCACGTTAAACTGCAGGTCACAGTCTAATTAGATTAAAGAGTATAAAAAGGGACCACAGAGCGACAAACCAAACCGTACAAAAAATAGTAATCCATAATAATATTATCTCCGAAATATGGAAACCATAAGAATGTTCTTAAGTAGCAGGAACAATGATTTTTAAAAGTTACAATGTAAGTTTTGAAAACCAGTTCCTGTGTTAGACGAAACCAAACCTCCATATTAAATAGAAAGAAAACTAAAGGATCCAATAACATTAATAATTTCATAGCATCAGAAATAGTAAACATAACTTTTCTAAGTTTATATATTTATATTATACATGTATAGCAAGTGATGAAAAATGTAACATCTCTTTTGTTCACTATACTTTCATTCTATTTCCATATAACTGAGAAAATTTTAAAATGATAGATTTGTGTTCCATATTTCGCCAAATACTAGATACTTTATGCCCGAAAAGTACTAAATCTTACAATTCTTCAACCGGAAACAATTCAAAGCATAAATAGATCACATATTTTATGTGGAATATTTTATTGAAAGTATGCCATGAAAAAGCAAAAATACCTTAGAGAGAATAAAATATACATCGTGACTTTATTTTTTATTTAAACGGTTCATCAATCTCACCTATATTTTTTCAATTCCTACTATTAGTTCACACTCTCCCTAAATTTATATATCTTGTTCAAATTTTCAATCGTTCATAAAATACTTTTTATTCATCCACTCAAGTTCAAATACATTTTTTGAACTTGCAGTGAAGGAAACTTGATGTTAATACAGTTTTTTCAAATATTAATTCATTAATTAAAGTTAATTAATTAATTTTAGTTTCATACGGGAGAAAAGAATTTCTCTTATATATGTTATTTAGTAGGTTATAAATTAAGGAATAAATACCGTCAGTGGCGAAGTGTGCAGATCGCTGGAAAAATTTCTTTTTCAGATTCTTTTTTCATTCATTCTGGGTTCTAGTCCGAGTCAAGGAGGGAACAAAATGGAAAAAGTAACTAAAATAAAATTTTTCTTTTGTTGACCTAAGTAGAAATTGACTTACATTTTTTTTTTTATATATAACTTGCTTAAAATACTGTCTGTGTAAACTACCCAAAAAGAAAGACAATTTTTACAAATATATTTACAATGTTCATGACGAAAATTCATGTTATATTTAATTTAGGTATCATACCTAAAAACAGACTCAATTACTGAATCAGTTCATATATTGAACGAAACCAAATCTCCAGATTAAATAGTAAGAGAATGTAAGTAACTAATATCATTAATAGTTTCATAACATTTGAACCAGGAAACATACATTTTTTTTTTTTATATAGTTATATTTCTTTTAAGTTTAAATAGTTAGATTATACATGTACAGCAAAAGATGACAAATGTAACATCTCTTTGTTTTAAACTTTTATTCTAGTTTCATATGAGAAAATTTTAAAATGATAGATTTGTGTTCCATATTTCTTCAAATACTAGATACTTTATGCCCGGAAAGTACTAAATCTTACAATTCTTCAACTGGAAACAATTCAAAGCATAAATAGATCACATATTTTATGTGAAATATTTTATTGAAAGTATTCCCTGAAGAAAGCAAAAATACCTAGGATAGAATAAAATATACATCGTGACTTTATTTTTTATTTAAACGATTAATCAATCTCACCTGTATTTTTTAAAACATTGACTATGTATACTACCCAATAAGAAAGACAATTTTTTTTTTTTTCAAATACATTACAATCTCCATGATGAAAATCCATGTTATATTTAATTTATGTCTCGTACCTAAAAACAGGTTCAGTTACTGAATAACTTAATTCTCTTATAAGGCAAATGGATTTCTTTCTAAATCTAATGAACTAAAAAGTAAACTAATTACGAATTTAAACTCTTGCTTCAGTAATTTAAATAATTATATTACACAGAAAAGTATTTTGTATAATCAAATTTAGTCCTACATATAAAAACAAAGTAGAGAGAATTTCATCTTACACATATATTATTTTCAGTAAAGAAAAAAACTCCAGTATAATCTGGTATGTGCTTCATTTACTTAATTTTAATTCATTTTCTTCCCGAAAACAAAATTTTTGTAATTTATTAATTAATTTAAAGAGCGAAACAAATTAGGGTTTTCCTAATGAAGCTGCATGTTGCTGGTGTTCAATCTCCTAGGATCTCATTCTTATTAACTGAAAACACTCAATTAAACATAAATATTGGGTAAAAAAAAATTTTTATCAGAATAATACTGGAAAATGAAAGTTTAAAAGAAATGGAAAATTATTTTTATAAGATGAGGTATGTGTCACAAATTATATAAAAAAAATTATTTTTTAATATTGTAACTTTTGTTTATTATATACAAGGTGATTATAATTAAGTCCCACTTTCAAAATGCTGTAAAAAAAAGAAACACTCGTCACAATAAGTTTAAATTTGAACTGAAGATACTTGAAGAAGGGGGAAACGGTATGGCCTCATAAAATGTTCCAAAAATGTCAACCGATTTTCCCCATCCAAATTGGTATGGCCTAGGATGGGCTTTCTACCAACAGTGTCACAACTGTTGAATGACTTAGAAATTTTTTCAGTCAAAATATCAAAACAATCAAGCACATTGAACAATACAGTTGGTTTAATGTACAACCCATGCCAAATACGCTACAATTTCGATTCAAAATAGCACTGGTAGCCGAATTCACTTTCTTTATGCCGCTTACAACACCATCTATTAATACACTTTGGCACTTTTTTTGATGCCGTACCGTTTCCCCCTTCTTCAAGTATCTTCAGTTCAAATTTAACTCATTGTGAAGAGTGGTTCTTTTTTACAGTATTTTGAAAGTGGGACTTTTAATTATAAACACCCTGTATATGTGTATTCATGGAAAAAAGCTGCATTTTTTTTAGAAAATTTTGAACGGCTGTATTTTAGAAAGAAAAAAATTTAACATGCTCACATTTATTTTATTATTTTTTTCTTTTCAATTTAAAAACATTTAGAAAGATTCAAATAAAGTTTTCTATATAGACATATCTAGACAAAAACAACTGCGTTTTGTAATAGTTATAGTACTTATTTTCACAAAAAAAAAAGTACCCTTTGTTGAAATAAAATTTGAGTTTAGTATCATACAAAAAGAAATATAGTTTTTAAAAGACGGCCAAAATCAAACATTTGCGTGTCAGACTTTGTTCAAAGGAAATGTTTTATAGTTATTATGCTATATAGCCATACAATGAAATAAATGCAGCTCATGCGAAAATATCAGGCACAAAGACATTGTATAAATAAATTATTTTCAACTTAAGATTTAAAACTCCATGAAGAAAATTGTATCTTATTCATGCATAATTGTTTAACTGTAATAATAAAAGTAGCGTATGTTTAAAATGAAAGATATTATACAGTCTTTATTTATAAACGAATATATATTTAATGAATGAAAGTCATATTTTTAAGAATATATGTAATCAAGGTAAATATAAAAAAAATTGCCTTTTGAAAATAGTCTGTGCTGTGAATTATTAGCAAAATTTAACAAGTTGACAAATAAATAAATAGGAATTAATAAAGATTGGTTACATTAAAACTGCAAAAAAAAAGTTTTATATAATAATAAAAGTAAAAAAAAAAAAAAAAAATCAGGAATGCAAAATTTTGACAAAAAGTTTTTAAATATATAAAGTTGATAGAATTCTCCAAGAAAATTGTAGTACATCGTAATGTTTCTTGATAAGAATCGAGTATTGTTCTATAACCAAAAAAATTTTAATAAACCAAATCTTCTATCGCGAAGAATGATATATTCATAATGTTTGCAGTAATTTTAATTATTGAAACCCACACGCAAAGAAAGCACTACTTTTTCAAATAGATAGATTCAAAATAACACTAGAGTCTTGTGATTTTTAAAGACTACATACAGATGAAATAAGAAATGCAATCAAGATTAGTTAAAAATTTATATTCCTAAAAAAATATATTACGTAAATAAATACTAGTTACAAAAAAATTAACAATATTTAAGAATAAAAAGGGCGCCTGAGCATGAAGCAATCAATTCAATAGCAATTAAATCTATTAACCATTAATCGACAATTGAAATTATACAAATAAATTTTCGAATAAATGTATATAATTTATATGACAATTCGTTCACTATATTCACAACCACTTTATATATATCATTGTATCACCCCATGTCTCACCCAGGACTATGTAACAAGTGGGCTGAAACGTTCGTAGGCTGACACATAGATGGCGCTACTAGTATTAAATCCATATAATTTTTAATTAGACCTAACCTTCAAAAGACACGTGCATAAATTTGACAGCTGTTGCACTATTAGTATGTGAGTTATAGCATTTTTAGTGTTCATCACGTGCACTGCACTCGGCTGACTGTCGATTGGACTCCAGTGTGAAATGATGGAGCCATGTTTCATCCATTGTCACATATCGATGCAAAAATTCGGGTTTATTACGATTGCACATCTCCAAACACTGCTTAGAATCATCAATTTGTTGTTGTTTTGGGTCGGTTGTGAGCTCGCGCGGCACCCAGTTTGAACAAAGTTTTCGCATATCCAAATATTCATTCACGATATGTCAAAACGTTCCTTTGATATCTTTAGGGTCTCAGCTATCTCAATCAACTTCACTTTACGGTTATCAGAAATTATTGTAAGGATTTTTTTTTATGTTTTCGTCAGTAACAGCCTCTTTGGGGCGTCCACTGCGTGCATCGTCCTCGGTGCTCATTTCGCCTCGTTTAAATTTAGCAAACCACTTCTCTACGGTTGATTTTCCTGGTGCAAAGTCCGAATAATATTCATCAAGCCAAGCTTTTTGGCTTCAATAGTATTTTTTTCGCCAAAAAGTAATGATTTATGAACACACGAAATTCCTTTTATCCATTTTCAAACTAATAAAAGTTGCTTCCCTAAAAATGCTATAGCTCACATACTAATAGTGCAACAGCTGTCAAATTTATACACGTGTCTTTTGAAAGTTAGGGCGAACTAAAAAACATATGGATTTAATACTAATAGCGCCATCTATGTGTCAGACTACGAACTGTTTAGCCCACCTGTTAGGCGCTTGCCTTTTAGAAAGGTGTGGTTGGAAAAATAATGCTAATAAAAAAAAAAAAGAAAAATTTTCATACTCATATGAGAACAATGAATTATAGTACAAAAATATGCTATAGTACTATGTAATTAATATAAGCATCGAGAAGTATGCTATATAGAAGAAATAAATAGTGATAAAATCGTGAAAAAATGTATGGCATGTGCTGCAAAATATTATGACG
Organism: Caerostris extrusa; assembly: GCA_021605095.1. NCBI lineage: Eukaryota > Metazoa > Arthropoda > Arachnida > Araneae > Araneidae > Caerostris > Caerostris extrusa. The sequence continues at coordinate 53,762 of BPLR01006678.1, forward strand.
ACTTTCATTGTCGAAGAATGGAATAATTTTGTTTAAAGAAACAGAATGGGCGTAAAAGAATTCATTTTCTATTTCAGGGGCAATCTTTTCTTGGAATGATTAATTGCTAATTTTCTTCTGTAAAATACATTAAGTTGGTGATTTCTCATCTAGTCCATGTGTTGCAAATTATATTTCTATGCCACTGAATGTAAAGGGATTTTAAGATGCCATGTAAGAAGGCAAATATTTGTGTAGTGGAATGGTTCTCCAGCTTCTTCACATGAGTAGAATTCGTCTTCTGAGGTTGAATCTTTTGAGGTATATTGGAAATGGAACTACTTATTTTTTCTCTGGAACTGTAATACACAGTCCAGTCACATTAATGTGACCACCACCTACTTTTGACGTCAACGTGAAATAACCAATCACAAAGGCAGGTGGCAGCACATCGCAGTGGAGTGTATATAAAGAATTCCACTTAAATTCCACTTAATACCACTTAAATACCACTTAAATTAATACCACTTAATTAAATATCACTTAATACCACATTCCACACTTCATTTAAAGCCAGAATATACAAGTGTGTATATTGTGGCTTTTTGACAAGCTAATGTGACTGGACTGTGTATTTTTTGAGACTTCAGGTATGATTTAGAAATATTTTTGCACTAGATTGATTTGAATCTCGTTGTCAATCCTCTAATAGATAAATATTTCATTTGTTTGTAAGAAATAGATATTTAAATAAAGTTAAAGAAATTTTTGAATTAATGATTTTATAGAAATGATGTGCCTATATGTTAAAGAACTATTTGTTTGAATAAAAGTTGTCACTTCCTTTTTGTGTTTTTATTCATTGTTATTTTCTTAGTTGGTATTACAAATTTAAAGATAAATATACTTTTCATTAATTTAAAAAAATATGTTATATTTACATAAATAAACAATCTTGGGAAGAAATAAAGAGACAAATTTAAATATTTGTACATAAATTTTTTCGAACTTAAGATTTTTATAGAGACGAGGTATCTAGAACTAAAAAGTAAGGTTGGAAATATATTTGTACTTCCAAACATATAGACGATTATTTATTAGTAACTTTAAAAAATCTAAATGCATAAACCTTTTAGTAATTTCCTTTGAATAAAAAATTAAATTAAATTTATCGTAAAAGGAACTTTATAAATCGAAGCTATTTTATTTATAATTTAGAAAGAAAAAAAAGAACATTTTTATTAAGAAGTGTTTTACATTTAATTTGAAATTCTCTTACAATTTTATGTTTAAATAAAGATATTTGTTAATATAAAATAAACAAGAGATAACATTTCTTGGTCTATTTATAATTTATTTAAATATAACAGAAATTACTAATTTCAATCATATGCTTATATTCTTTTAGAATAAAATAGATATCAGTTAGTGAATGAAGAGATATTTAGTACTTTTTAAATATTTTATTTAAACTTTTCATTAATTATTGGTGTTTTGCTCTTGCCAAGTAAATTTATAGATAAAAAAACAGGAAAAAATACATTAATTTGTGAATTGAAATATCTGCCAATAAATATTTTTAAAAAATCAGTAAATTTGAGAATGTTCATTTTAAAAATTTCTTGAATCTTCATTTTTTAAATATAAGGTTGAAACTTTTGCAAAACAGACATTAAATTAATTAAATGATAGATAATTTGTGTTAATAAAGAGTAAAGATATTTTAATATGGGTTTAAAAAATTAAAAGTTAGTTAAAAACAGTACTAAAATCTGTTTTATTAAAAACCATCTATCTGTTTATCGTTCTGAACGCTTTCCTTCGGTCCCGTGACGTCACATACTTGTTCGCCTTTTTAGGCCTTCTATATAGGTAGGTTGGTTTGTCACTCTATGGTCATTTTTAATTATTAAAACAATTAGCAATGATGTAAACGAAAGGGGATTAAAGTTCTACATTATATTATATATTCTAGTCAACCATTTATGTGCAAGAGGGTAAAAACTTTTAAAGTAATCAGATTCAGAATTTCCTCTATGTCATTGTCAGGAACTTGCTTTTGTCGCTCTACTGTCATTTTTGCACACTTTAGGCTAATTAGATACCTACAGTTTAATGCGGATTCGAACTACTAACAAACACCCATGTCAGGATTTGAACCTGAAGCCTGTGGTACTAATGGCGAGAACGCTAGTCAATTGGGCATCAGGCTGCTTCTTCTATTTAGAAAGTGTTTCCCTGACCTAATTAGAATGTTGAAGTTTGCTTCTGCTGTTACTTTAGAACCCTTAGGTAAAGATCAATGGATTATAACCAGGATTCCAATTTTGTTTCCTGCACCAAAAATACATCAAACGTTTGCTCAGAGACAAATTCTCGAACTTCGTGAATTTTTGGACGCAAACTATTTTGCGTTCAAGAAACAACATGGAAAGAGACTGTAGGACCGCGAAAATTATGCTTTTGTAGTCGTGATGACTTTGTTTAAGGACAAAAGTGTACGCCTCAAGAGATGATATCATGTTAAACTTATTGTTACGCAATTTCATTTTCTCCCTGACGTTGTTTCATTAAGCATTGACAGATGGCATCGAGCAGCTGTCAGTTGTGGCCTGACTGTCGCGTGACTATTGACAGTTGACATTTTACTTCTTGGAATTTATTAGCCACCAGGGGCTAATGTATATGCTATGTATAAGAATTTTATTATCTCTAGTCATATTAAATTTTCTTAATAAAGAGAATAGTTTATTTAATTTTAGTGTATTCAAAATGTTTCTTCAAAGTTTAGTGCTGGCCTTGTTTTGGTTTTGGTTTTTTTGGATTTTGGACTTTGTGATTTAAAAAAGATTTTTTAACCTGAGGTTTTTTATCAGGCTTAGGAATATGGGGGAATGATAGCCTCCACAGTCTGCGCATTTGAGCGGTTGCTCTAGTGGAAGATTGCATTCCTTATCTTTCTGGTGGAGCTTCAGACTTGACACATCTGGTTAGAAGCCCGCAAATTTCAGACGAGTGGGAGTAGCCCTCATAATTCAATCAATAGATGGATGGGTTTGACTGTCTCTCTTGTAGCTTTTGAAATTAACTTTCGAAATGAGAAGAGATGAGAAAGTTTGTAAATTTCCTGTGTTTTGGAAGACGATACAACCTAAATTAAAATAGGGGCATAGGCATCCCTGGTCTGAATTTGTCATTCTGGCACGCTTAATGACGGGAAAGTCAACCGCTCAGAGTTCGTCTTAAATATCCTCATCTGGAGGTGTGACCAGTGAGACAGCGGAACACTACCTTCAGAAGTCGTTAAGGGGAGCATAAGGGTTTTTAAAAGGCATACCATCATTCTGCAGGAAGGGCACCAAAAAGGTACGATAATCGACAGTAATTTTAATGAAGGTTCATGAGTGTTTACATTGAATGCTAGGAACCTCTATCCCTTGTTGATTTAAAAAGTATTCCACCATTTACACTTTTGAGGGCACAAAAAAGTTTGGATACATTTTTGCTGATCGATAAGGGGGATCACATTTGGATTGGAAGCCAACGAAGTGAGAGGTGTTAGTTGGGAAGATTAATATTAAGTTTTCTTCTTAAAGATTTTTCACTATAGTAAAAACGTCTTCTCCTTCGTCAGGTGTATGAGTTTTGGATTTTGGCCCGGGGAAAGACGACTGCTCTGTCGGGAATCATGGGTTGACTGTCGGAAATGCAGTCGAGGTGGTGAGTTCTCCGTACGAAGATTGGAGAGGTCCTGTGGCGCTTTCTGCTTGCGCAATTAATCAAGCTTCTTTTTTTTAGGGTAACAGGGCGGCATGTGCCTATATACTTTCAGATCGCCCTAATCCGTTGAGCTGCAGTCATCAATTTTTAAACTGGTCTTTTTCTCTAAGGGTTTAAATTATTGGCCTGATTGCAAAAAGTCTTGATCCGAGTCACGAGAGAATCGGGTTGAGTAGTCCTTCGAAATAAAATCTGTTAGATCGTGGAGTTCTCCAGTCTGTCGGATTGGGGGCTTGATCTTCCAGTAGCTAACGCTCACAGCGCCCAGTGCCATAAGTTTGGGGTTCGAATCCCGCGGTGCTTTGGATGTTTGTAGTGGTCGGAATCTTTAAGGCATACTTCTCAGTCTCATATGACCTTAGATCCACA
>BPLR01006679.1:0-14110 GCA_021605095.1 Caerostris extrusa
TTTATTTATTTTGACGAAAGACAGATTAACAAGAAATAGTGTTCATCGCTTAGTTCTTAGTTAAATGAAAGTAATGATTATTAAAAATTAAATTAGGTAAAATAATTATAAAACAGTGTTAAAAATTGATCCTCAATGACAGAAAGTCTCTCATTTATATAATCAGATGGGCTAATTAAGGTTGTTTTTGTATTTTCCCAATACGATATTCAAATACGATGTCTTTTTTCTCTAAAAGCTTTCTCTGATAACGTCTCTTTTCTTTTATATATTACAGAAGGATCTTTCTAGACTGTAATACTGGAGTCTCTTATAAGTTGGATATACCACTCGGTATAAACCAAAAAACAAGTGATCGTTATAGAAAAAAAATTTTAATTAATAATTTATTTTCTAATTGAGAATTTTTTTAAAACAAAGCGGATACACTGAGAAAATATTCATATGAAAAAGAAAAAGATATTCAGTAGTTTAAAAACATAATGTCCTATATGGGTGCGAGTTATAATAGCTCCACTGCTTAACCCATGTAATGTCTGAAAAGGCCACTACGATGGGTACCCATTGCTCTCGGATATAAGCAGATAGGATGAAGTCAGACTTCTCCCTTTGGGTGCCTATATCTATGTTTCATAAAAGTCAAAGACAAAAAAGAAGCTACATTATTTAACTGTGTACTATGTTTCTCGTCTTTTTGAGCACTGGTTCATGGACTTAGTCTAGATGTCGACAAGTGGAATAAGAAACAGCACAACAACACAAGCATAATTGAATAAAATTTGTGTTAAATAATAATTAGTACTTTTTGTTATCGCTTAAAAATTATTACATGCATAGAAAATCAATACAAAACAATTATATGTAAATGATTTATGAATTTTATCACACACATATGTTGTTTGGCATTTTATTTATATCCATATTATTAGTGTAATCGAGTATAAGTTTTTCAGAGATAAAAAGCAAAACATAAAGAGATGCTTTATTTCACATTAAACAAGATATACATAAATGTAAAGATCAAAAGCATAAACTTAATATTCTTCACATTTAAAACCTGCGCATCTTTAATTATCAAACTGATCTTTTTCCTTTGAATGCCACCTTTCTTTGATTCAAAAATCCTATCACTGTAAAGTGCGTTTTACTCTAATTAGAAATAAACATCGCAATTCACGGGCTCCTTTCAAGTCTTTCTTACGCCTTTGGAGAATTTGGTCCTTTCAAGATGTCGCCAGTGACAAAAAATCAAAACAAGAATTAACTTCAAAACCGGGATGATTACTGGTATCGGACTGGAAAGCGTTCCTCTGCTGCTACAATTGGTAACTTCGGTCAAAGCCACATAATTAACAGTCCTCTACTAATTGCATCCGGCGTTCGCCTAGAGGATGAAAATAATCGCGAAGTTAATTTACCGTTCGATCAATTTAGAGCAAGGACTAAAGTGGTAACTTCAGGTCTCCTTTTCTCAATTCGATTTCGCAGCGGCATCCATTTCCGTTTGCAAAATTGATCGACGGGAAAATAGCGGACCTTTAATGGAGGGGATTTCAGGGAATGGTTTATTTATCCGATATCCGATAAAAATCGGTGTAAAAACTCGTTCTGGCATTATTATTAAAGCCTGGGTTAATATAGTTATAAAAGAATGGAAGTATCTGTCATTAGTGATAAATAAAGATTTTTGGGGATAGAATGCATCTAAAAATAAAGGACAATTTAATTACTTATTCAATATGTCACATGTTGAGGGTTTGCTTTTATTTAGCCACTAAAAATAAGAAAATAATGTATTACAATGAGTTTTTAGTTTATTTATTTTATTGCAAGGAGAATTTTCATTTATTTATTTTATTGCAAGGAGAATTTTCATTTATTTATTTTATTGCAAGGAGAGTTTTCATTTATTTATTTTTATTACAATGAGTTTTCCATTTATTTAGTTTATTACAACAGAGTTTTTTTTCATTTATTTATTTTGTTTTAATGAATTTTTTCATTTGTTATTTTTATTACAATGAGTCTTTTCATCTATTTATTTTTATTACATTTTTTTCATTTTATTTATTTTTATTACAAAGTTTATCAATTATTTATATTATTACAATAAGTTTTTTCATTCATTTATTTTAATATAATTAGTTGTTTCATTCATTTAATTCATTCATTCAAACAAAATTTACATTTGTAAAAAAATAAATACGAAAAGATTTTAATTCTAATTATGCTTCTAACCACGTTATCTCATTAGAACATTAAAACATATTAGTTTACAATCAACTTACAACTAATTATAAAATAGCATATGTTCTTTGGAATTTTATGTATTTTTAACTTGTTTGATGTGTTTTTGCACGGATTTAACTAAATTTTTCATTAAAACTGAATTGTTCAAAATATAAAAAGCTATATTACATGAGTCAATAAAACTTATTTTTCTAATGGAGCAAAGATTTATTTCATGTCGGGAGGAACTTTTTCATGTTCGACTTCATCGGCCAGAAATAAAGCAAAACCGAAAAGAAAATATTCGATGCCATTCTATAAGGATTTTTATGTGACTACCTAGCTCGTATTTATGTGTCACATAAAAGAAACCTACAATGAGACTTGCGGGGGTCAGAATATGTGACTACAATTACCACACAAAGCACTGATGTTCCTGGCGTATGTGCAACTGGAATCTAATCATTACCCTATCGAATTCAGAAAGCAAATACCATCACTGGTTCTCTCGTAATGCAGAATGCAAGAATGAGACTCACTGTAATGCAGAATCTATAATGCGTTTCCTACTTTCTTTCGATCATGCTGTTTTTGTGTTTTATATTGCTAATTCATGAAACAAATAAACACAATGCCCTAAGATATTATAATATATATTTTATAGCTGTAAGAGTACATTAGGGCTTAATGACTGAAGCTTGAAGTGACTACCGTTTGGTGCCATATGTTTCGCATTCGAGTCCCAAGTGGTGCCATGAATGTTTACATAGTGGTTGCAATATAACTCGTTCTCTAATTCTTCTTGGATAGTCTAAAAGTTCCACGTGCTGCTTTCGTCCACTAAAAATCTCTTTCATATTATCACAGGAAGTGTTTAATTTCTACTTTCTTTCTACCAAAGTGGATATACATCATTCTATCATTATAAAAATCCGGAAGAAATTTTGAATTCAAATGAGTTGAGTCTTTGATACTAGCAGAAAATTATTAATCTAATAAATCCAAGTATCTTATAATTGACGAATTTCTTGTGTTCAGAATTGAAAAGCGGCCTGATGGCCAATTGACTAGCGCTCTGACCTTTGGCACACAGACATCAGATTCGAATCTTGGCGGTGGCATGGATGTTTGTGAGTGGTTCGGAATTCACGTTAAACTATAGGTACCGGTCTAATTAGCTTAAAGTGTGCAAAAATGACCGCAGAACGACAAACCAAACCAAATCAAATCAAAATTGAAAATTAAAACGGCTACGTAAATTAGGTTTTTAAAAAGAATGTGGAAACTTTTTGCCGTATATTTTTTGCACTATGAATCAATTTTAAAAATTGTTCAGTGTGAAACAATTTAGTTCTTCAATACATTTACTGTATTATTTTAAACAATAGAACATTGTCTTTAAACATCCTATTCGAGCATTCCTTTGTTATCAGAGAATTTTTCTTTGATTTTATTCCATCAAATTAAAATAAATCAGCTGATAATTTTTTTTTAATGAATGTAAAGGAAGCATTTGTTAATTTAACAAAAAAAGACATCGTAAATTAACAGAATGATAAAATGTCTCGAAAACCGATGTCTATAAATGTTTAAAAAATGTTAAAACAAACACTATTAATCAAATATTTATTCACACACCAAATAGTATTCGCTTGTTAATAAAAAGTTAAAATAACTAATTATTTTTAAATGATTGCAGTTTAAAGTTAATTTTTTCTTCTTACAGGTCAATATCTTGTTTCTCATTTCCATTTGAAAGTCTTCAAATAATTTTTAAAATATTTTTTTTAATCTTAATTCACTTTATAAAACAATTTAGAAAATGAAGGATCACTTGTTTTGAGTAACGGATAAAATAGATAAATTGAAAGAATGTTTAAATATTTTTTTCCCATTTTACATTAAATACTACTTTAGTTATGCAGCAATTTTAGCGCATTGATGACGATGCAGTATCGGTATCAGTGAAAAGTATGTAGCCAGAAAAACATATTTTTGTAAATAGTTAATAAAAATTTTTAAAAGAAATATTTAAGAAATACTGTTTTACAAAATGTGGTTGTTATACACTGAAGTGACAAAAGTCATGGGATAGCAATATGCAAATTTTCAGATGGCAATAGCATCGCGTAGAACAGGTATAAATGCGCAGTGCTTTCGCAGAGCTTTTCATTTCTGTTCAAGTTATTCATATGAAGGTTTTGACGTGATGATGACCGCACGACGGGAATTAACAGACTTTGAACGCGGAATGTTAGTTGGAGCTAGACGCATGGGTCATGCCATTTCGGAAATCGTTAGGAAATTCAACATTCCCAGATCCACTGTGTCAAAGTGTGTGCCGAGTATGAAATTTCAGGCATAACATCCCACCATGGACAGCGCAGTGGTCGACCGCCTGCACTTAACGACCGAGACCGGCGACGTCTGCAAAGAGTCGTAAATTCTAACAGACAAGCAACACTGCGTCAAATAACAGCATAAATCAATGTGGGACGTACAAGGGACTTGTCTGTTAGAACTGTGCGGAGAAATCTGGCTTTCTTGGGCTATTCCAGCAGAAGACCGACTTGAGTGCCTTAACTGACAGAACCGCATCGCTTGCAGCGACTCTCGTGGGCACGTGAGCATATCGGTTGGTCCCTAGATGAATGGAAAACCGTGACCTGGTCCGATGAGTCACGATTTCAGTTGGTAAAGAGCTGATGGTAGGGTTCGAGTGTGGCGCAGACCCCACGAAGCCATGGACCCAAACTGTCAGCAAGACACTGTTCAAGCTGGTGGTGGCTCCGTAATGGTGTGGGCTGTTTTTTCATGGCATGGACTTAGTCCTCTGGTGCGACTGGACCGAACATTGACTGGAAATGCTTATGTTCAGCTACTTGGAGATCACTTGCAGCCATTCATGGACTTCATGTACCCAAACAACGATGGGATTTTTATGGATGACAATGCGCCTTGTCACCGGCCACAACTGTTCGCGATTGGTTTGAAGAATATTCTGGACAATTCCAACGAATGATCTGGCCACCTAGATCGCCCGACATGAATCCCATCTAGCATTTATGGGACATCATCGAGAGGTCTGTTCGTGCGCAAAATCCTGCACTATCAACGCTTTCACAATTATGGACGTCTATCGAGACAGCATGGCTCAATATTCCTGCACAAGACTTCCAACGACTTGTTGAGTCCATGCCACGTCGAGTTGCTGCACTTCGCCGTGCGAAAGGAGGGCCGACACGATATTAAGAGGTATCCCATGACTTTTGTCACTTCAGTGTATTCGTTTTGTTTATATTTTTTGCAGTTGTTTCGCTTATTAGGTCTAGTTTGTTTATGTTTTATGTTTCCTCAATGTACATCAAGAACAACCGAATATAAGTGGTGAAGGGAAGTCATTGTCCTTTTGGTAGATTTTAAGCGTTCCACAATTGAGTCAATAAGAAAACCTCGAAAAAATCTCAAAAAGGGCTTTAAGGAGAGGATCTACATTGTGAGACGAGAATCTACATTCCAGGACAAGGATCTAAATTGTGATATGAGGATTTACATTTTTTTTACATTTGCTTTATACACATTGTTGCACTCTCAATTGCATATCATCATTTCTGAAGTCAAGGACTGTGAGGTACTCTACTAGCGCATTTGACACTACGCTTTCTTATGCGCCAGTTACATTAACTATCCATGTTACCCGTTAAACCTCATGTTTTAATGAGTTTTTTACATTATTATTAATTTAGTAATTTCGTTAAATACTCTGACCAATTTATCTAATTATAAGCTTTGTTATTTTTTACAACAATTATTTATTACACGATATTTGATTTTTATTGTTTTTATTACCGAGTGACCAGCGCTCAGACTGTCAGTACCACAAGTTTCGATTCGAGTCCCAGCGGTGCTATGAATGTTTCTATTGTTTCGGAAATCACTTTAAACCGTAGGTCCTATCCGTAACTAAACCTAACCTTAACCGTAACCTAATATGACTGTTGGACTTAGGGCTGATAACCTTATCCCATAAAAAGAAAGCATCTCATCTTTCAGAATCTTCCAGCAATCAGACGGTCTAGGCGCACCATGTTTGTAATTGGGCCATTGATGAAGAATAGATTAAAATTCTCCATTTCCATGTATAAGTTTGTCTTTGTTAGGAGTTAAATGCCTACATTGGGAATTAAATATATATCTATAGTTTGGATCTTGAAGGTTAGGTGAAGCTTCTTGTTTCTGTTTCTTGAGTAAGGTCCATAGTTAAAATTTTGGTCTAAGAAAATTTGTCTTCATATCAATTTTGACCTTATGATATATTATACGGAATAAAAATCTCATATCAAAACTCCTTTTACAACTTCTTCATTAGTATTTTTATGTATTCATCGAAGCATAAAATTCTTCCATTTATGTAAAATGTCTGTAGAAACACGGAAACAATAATAATTCCTTTTTTTCATATAATTTCTTTTTATTTTTATCACGCGCTTACCTTTTATCATACGTATATAAATTCAGGTAAAAAAGAAATACTCCAAACAGCCCATTCCATTATCCAGGTGTAACAAAATTGAGCAAGATATCCAGCTATTTCAGAACACACCAGTATTTTGCTCAGTCAGTAACTGGTTCAGAGAGAAAAAAACCGTTTCTGTGACTCGCGGAATACGATAGTCGTGGGAGCCAATTCTAGGTTTAAGGAGGGCAGAAGATCTCATTCCAATTCGTGTGCATAACATCCGCATAAACAAGTCTATATAAATAGGACTGGGCGGTTCGCTCTCTTTAATGTTAGCTTCCGAAATCTTTTCTGTGAGCAAAGACATATACTTCATGTATATCTCGGTATTATTTATTCACGAATTCGCATTTTTGTCCTTTCTCGGGAAACAATATTTCTCCTATCCATCCAGAAAAGATATCCGATTCTCCCGTTTTATTTCGGAGCCATGCATATTTTTATCTCTTGCTTGGAAGTTAGAATTCCATTTCCGATGAGTGAAACCGGTTTCTCCCCAGGACATGTTTGATTTTACGAATGCGCAGACAATTTCGGCAGGCTCCGTTTTGTTTTGGCTTTTGCTTATCTAACTGCCATCACACGGGGAGTTGTGCAGAAAAAAATATATACATGAACCTTCAAAAATAAATGTATATGCATATTTTTTTTATTTTTCCGTTGTATGTAACCATTTGTTATTTAAGTTTATTTTTATTTTTCGCCGTTGTGAATTGTCGCGTTTCATTTATGTGTGTCAATAACAACCAAGGAAGGAATGTAAAAAGAAGTTATTATTCCTTTGGTAGATTTTAGGGCGTCCCGCTTTTGAGTCAACTATAGGAGAAACGTTGAAAAAATTTCAAAAGGGCTTTTAAGGCAAGGATCTTTTCACATTTTCCCTCTCGCAATTGAGGAGCCTGAATGGCCGAGTGGCTAGCGCTCTGGCGCTCGGTACCACAGGTTTCGGGTTCGAGTCCCGGCGTGCCATGGATGTTTGTAGTGGTTCGGAATCCACTTTTAAACTGTAGGTCCCGGTCTGTTTAGCCGTCGTGTGCAAAAAGAGGACCGTGGAGCGACAAACCAAACCAAACCTCTCGCAATTGAATATCGTTATGTCTGATGTCAATGACTGTAAGGTACTCTATTAGCGCATTTGACTCAAAGCCCTATAACCGCCAGTCACATTAATTATCCATGTTATTCCGCTAATCTCATGTTTTAATCCGAGTTTTTTAACATTATTTTTAATTTATTAATTTCTATATACAGTGATCAATTTATTTAATTATATATTTTGTTGATTATTTTTACATTTTTATAAAATTATTTATTACACGATAATGGGATTTTTAGGTCTGATTACCGAGTGACTAACGCTCAGGCACTCTGTTCCACAAGTTTCAGTTCGAATCCCAGTGGTGCTATGGAAGTTTCCAGTGTTTTGAAGTTCACTTCAAACCGTAGGGCTGACAACCCTATCCCGAAAAAAGAAAACATATCATCTTTCAATCTTTCAGAATCTTTCAGTAAGCAATCGTCTTGGCCCACCATGGGGCTGTTGGCCATTTAAGAAGAGTACATAAAAATGCTCCATTTCCTTTTTGTAAAATGTTTTTTTTTTGTTAGAAGTTACATGCATACATTGAGAATGAAATATTAAATATATAGCTTGGATTTTGAACGTTATAGGAAGGCTGTAGTTTCTGTCACTGAATAGGATCATTTTAAGTTGCAATTTTAGTCTAAGCAAAATTTCTTTATTTGTCATTTTTCTATTCACAGAAGCAGAAAAGATTTTTCCCATTTATGTAAAAATTATTTTAAGAAACACAGAGACAATAATAATTATCTTTTTTTCCTATCATTTCTTTTTTATTTTTATCACGCACTTACCTTTTCTCTACAATTTGTCACACATATTTCAATTCAGGTAAAAAAAAAAAAATACTTAAAAAGCCCATTCTATTATAAGGTATCTTTCGCAGGTGTGACCGTACTGAGAAATGGCAAGATATCCAGCTATTTCAGAACACACCAGTTTTTCTCAGTCAGTAACTGGTTCAGAGAGAAAAAAAGAAACCGTTTCTGTGACTCGCGGAATACGATAGTCGTGGGAGCCAATTCCTAGGTTTAAGGAGGGCAGAAGATCTCATTCCAATTCGTGTGCATAACATCCGCATAAACAAGTCTATATAAATAGGACTGGGCGGTTCGCTCTCTTTTAATGTTAGCTTCCGAAATCTTTTCTGTGAGCAAAGACATATACTTCATGTATATCTCGGTATTATTTATTCCCGAATTCGCATTTTTGTCCTTTCTCGGAAACAATATTTCTCCTATCCATCCAGAAAAGATATCCGATTCTCCGTTTTATTTCGGAGCCATGTATATTTTATCTCTTGCTTGGAAGTTGGAATTCCATTTCCGATGAGTGAAATCGGTTTCTCCCAGGACATGTTTGATTTTACGAATGCGCAGACAATTTTGGCATGCTCCGTTTTGTTTTTGGCTTTTTCGCATCTAACTGCTATCACACGGGGAGTTGTGCAGAAAAAAAATATATATACATGAATCTTCAAAAATAAATGTATATACATATTTTTTTATTTTTCCGTTGTATGTAACCATTTGTTATTTAAGTTTATTTATATTTTTCGCCGTTGTGCATTGTCGCGTTTCATTTATGTATGTCAAGAACAACCAAGGAAGGAATGTAAAAAGAAGTTATTATTATTCCTTTGGTAGATTTTAAGGCGTTCCGCTTTTGAGTCAACTATAGGAGAAACGTTAAAAAAATCTCAAAAGGGCTTTAAGGCAAGGATCTTTTTCACATTTTCCTCTCGCAATTGAGGGGCCTGAATGACCGAGTGGCTAGCGTTCTGGCGCTCGGTACCACAGGTTTCGAGTCCCGGCGGTGCCATGGATGTTTGTAGTGGTTCGGAATCCACTTTAAACTGTAGGTCCCGGTCTGTTTAGCCCTCGTGTGCAAAAAGAGGACCGTAGAGCGACAAACCAAACCAAACCTCTCGCAATTGAATATCGTTATGTCTGATGTCAATGACTGTAAGGTACTCTATTAGCGCATTTGACTCAAAGCCCTCTTAAACGCCAGTCACATTAATTATCCATGTTGTTCCGCTAATCTCATGTTTTAATCCCGAGTTTTTTAACATTATTTTTAATTTATTAATTTCGTTAAATACAGTGATCAATTTATTTAATTATATATTTTGTTGATTATTTTTACATTTTTATAAAATTATTTATTACACGATACTGGGATTTTTAGGCCTGATTGCTGAGTGACTAACGCTCAGGCACTCTGTTCCACATGTTTTCCTGTTCGAATCCCAGTGGTGCTATGGAAGTTTCTAGTGTTTTGAAGTTCACTTTAATCCGTAGGGCTGACAACCCTATCCCGTAAAAAGAAAACATATCATCTTTCAATCTTTCAGAATCTTTCAGTAAGCTTAATCGTCTCGGCCCACCATGGGGCAGTTGGCCATTGAAGAAGAGTACATAAAAATGCTCCATTTCATTTTTGTAAAAATGTTTTTTTTTTTTTGTTAGAAGTTACATGCATACATTGAGAATGAAATATTAAATATATAGCTTGGATTTTGAACGTTATAGGAGGGCTGTAGTTTCTGTCACTGAATAGGGTCATTTCAAGTTGCAATTTTAGTCTAAGCAAAAGTAAATAAATTGCCCTCCTTAAACCCAGCCCTTAAACTGAATATGAACTATGAGTTGTTCCATCGGGATTGGTGATAGTCCGCGAGGTGAGAAATGTCAACTAAAATGAGAAATGAGGGAAGCCGACCAAGCCCCCTCCCCCATCCCTCTTGACGGATTGTCTAAAAATTTCTATCATTTTTCTATTCACAGAAGCAGAAAAGGTTTTTCCCATTTATGTAAAGTTACTTAAGAAACACAGAGACAATAATAATTCTCTTTTTTTTTTTCCCCTATAATTTCGTTTTTATTTTTATCCCGCACTTACGTTTTCTGTACAATTTGTCACACATATTTCAATTCAGGTAAAAAAAAAAAAAAAAAAATTCAAAGCAGCCCAATCTATTATAAGGTATCTTTCGCAGGTGTAACCGTACTGAGAAATGACAAGAATTTTTAGCTATTTCCAGAACACACCGGTATTGCTCAGTCAGTATCTGGTTCAGAGAAAAAAAGAACTCGTTTCTTTGACTCGAGCAATACGATAGTCGTGGGACCCGATTCTGGGTTTAAGGAGGGCAGAAGATCTTATTCCAATTCGTGTGCATACTATCCGCATAAACAAGTCTATATAAATAGGACTAGGCGGTTCGCTCTCTTTTAATGTTAGCTTCAAAATCTTTTCTGTGAGCAAAGACATATAGTTCATGTATATCTCGGTATTATTTATTTACGTATTCGCATTTTTGTACTTTCTCGGGAAATAATATTTCTCCTATCCTTCAGAAAAGATATCGGATTCTCCCGTTTTATTTCGGGCCATATATATTTTTATCTCTTGCTTGGAATTTAGAATTCCATTTCGAATGAGTGAAATCGGTTTCTCCCGGGACATGTTTGATTTTACGAATGTGTACACAATTTTGGCATGCTTTCCGTTTTGTTTTGGTTTTCTCACATTTATCTCCTATCACAGGTAGGGAGTTGTGTAGAAAATAAATATTTACATAAACCTACAAAAATAAATAAATATATATATATATATATATATATATATATATATTTTTATATTGCCGTTGTAGTAAACACTTATTATTTTTGTTTGTTTATACTTTTTACATTTGTACATTGTCGTGTTTCATTTATAAATATCAAGAACAACCAAATATAATATAAGTTGTGAAGGCGATTGTTCGTCTTTTGGTAGATGTTTAGGTCATTAGATTTTTAGTTAAGTATAGGGGAACCTCGTAAAAAATCACAAAGGCTTTTACTTGTTGTTCTTATACATATTGCCGCACTTGCAATTGAATATCCTCATTTTTGAAGTCAATGACTATAAGGTCAGCTATGTTCAAGCTAAGGTTAATGACTATACCAGCGCATTTGTCCCTATACTCTCTTATACGCCAGTTAAATTAGCCAATCATGTTGCGCAGTTAATCTCATATTTTAATGCCGAGTTTTTTAACATTATTATTAATTTATTAATTTCGGTAAATACAATTTATTCAATTTATTTAATTATATATTTCGTTAATTTTTTAAAATAATCGGTATTTATTACACGATACTGTGATTTTCAGTCCTGATTACCGAGCGACTAGCGCTCCGACGCTCAGTGCTACAAGTTTCGGTTAGTGTCCAACGGTGCTATGGATGTTTGTAGTGTTTCGGGATTCACTTTAAACAGTAGGTCCGGTCTAATATGACTTTTGGACTTAGAGCTGACAACTCTATCCCGTAAAAATAAAACATCTAATCTTTCAGAATTTTTCAGTAAGCGAAAGTCTTGGCCCACAATGGGGTTGTTGGGCCTTTGAAGAAAAAGTATAGTAAAATGCTCCATTTCCTTTTCGTAAAATATATAATCTTGTCTTTGTTAAAAGTTACATGCTTACATTGAGAATGAAATATTAAATCTATAGTTTGGATCTTTAAAGGTATTCGAAGGCTTTAGTGTTACTGTGTAGGGTCATTCCAAGTTAAAATTTTGGCCCTAAAGTAAAATTTTCTTTAATTGTCATTTCTTATATTCGTAGAAGTTTAAAACCTTACTTTCATTTATATAAAATGTCTTTAGAAACACAGACAATAATAATTATCTGTTTTCCTGTCATTTATTTTTTTTATTTTTTATTGCGAGCCTACCTTTTCTCTTCATTTTATCTTTATCATACATATTTCAATTCAGGTAAAAAAATGCCAAACAGCCCATTCTATTATAAGGTATCTTTCGCAGGTGTACTGAGAAGCGGCAATATTTTCAGCTATTTCAGAACACACCAGTATTACTCAGTCAGTAAGTGGTTCGGAGAGAAAAAATAACTCGTTTCTTAGACAAGAATACGATAGTCGTGGGAGCCAATTCTAGGTTAAGGAGGGCAGAAGATCTTATTCCAATGCGTGTGCATAGCATCCGCATAAACAAGTCTATATAAATAGGACTGGGCGGTTCGCTCTCTTTTAATGTTAGCTTCCAAATCTTTTCTGTGAGCAAAGACATATACTTCATGTATATCTCGGTATTATTTATTCACGAATTCGCATTTTTGTCGCTTTCCGGAAATAATATTTCTCCTATCCTTCCAGAAAAGATATCGGATTCTCCCGTTTTATTTAGGAGCCATGTATATTATATGTCTTGCTTTGGAAGTCAAATTCCATTTCCGATGAGCGAAATCTGTTTCTCCCCGGGACATGTTTGATTTTACGAATGTGTAGACAATTTTTGGCATGCTCCGTTTTGTTTTGATTTTCTCTCGCATCTAACTGTTTTCATATTGGGAGTTGTGTAGAAAAAATATTTAAATGCACCTACAAAAATAAATAAATAAATATACATGTTTTTATTTTTTCCATTGTATAATCACTTGTTATTTTCGTTTGTTTTTATATTTTTTTGCGTCGTGTTTCATCTGTATCAAAAAACAACCAATATAAGAGGTGAAGGAAGTTATTGTTCCTTTGGTACATTTTTAGACGTTCCACATTTGTGTCAAGTATAGAAGAAACCTTGAAAAAATATCCAAAATTGCTTTAAGGTGAGGGATCTTATACACATTGTGACACTCGCAATTGAATATCCTCATTTCTGAAGTCAATGACTGTAGAGGTACTGTACCAACGCTTTTGGCCTTAAATCCTCTTTATACGATAGTTACATTAACTAACCATGTTGCCCCGTTAATCTCATGTTTTTATTCCTGAGTTTTTTTAACATTATAATCACTAATTCATGTAGAGTTACACCGGTTTCAAAAGATTCATCCCGGCCGAGCCCACAATCTTGAGACTTCAGCCGCTTGCAAAAGACGCATCCCGGCCGAACCCCAATTCTGTAGACTTTTCTCTCCAGTCTAGCGAATGTTTAACGACAGAGGGAGACAATCTAGGGGTGATATTTCAAAGCGACATAAAGAAGCGTTGATTTTCTCTCATAACAACACATATTTAATGAATATATTTACATCAATATTTACAGAAAGTATGGATACATTCACAACCATTTTCTACCGCTGCTCGACGCAGCGTTTCCCATGTCCGTTAACTTTTTCTCCTCTCGCGCCAAACTACGGGGTTTTTCCCTTCTTCCAGGGCCAGAGTTCAAGGTCCAATGCCGCCACTACATGGCAAAAGGTTGGTGTGAAAGGCACATAGTCATGTGTTTCCATCTGGTGCTTAGTAGGCAAACAAATCCCTACA